>APFE030236237.1:0-15712 GCA_000404065.3 Pinus taeda
CATCCATCACTCAGCAGCACTGCATCTCAACATGCACACCTGTAGTAGCATGAACACACCAGCTCTATCATGTCGAGTTGTGTCATGAGTCATCTCAGCCAGATCACTATTGTGGGCCATATTGTTGTAAATCGATGTAATGTAATGTGGAAGTCCAAGAGACCCACATGTAAATCCAGATTCATGTAAATCTGTAAATTCGTGAAATTCAAATAGCCATGAGGGAAGTCGAACACTTAGAAGGGCCAGTTTTACCCTTGGCTATAAATACTCCTCATTTGTACATGCAAAAAACTTTTCACCATGGCTCCTCCCACATAGCCTTGAGAGTCTGTAATATTTTCTTTGAGGAGCGAGCAGTGGCTCCAGTGCCCCTCTTACGGGGTTAGTGATGTATAGTGTATTGATGTGTCTTGGAACTTTCACTTAATTCAGAAGCCTGATAACAGGCCAGCACATTTTCACACATGTATTGTAATTTTTTGTAAGACTAATCTTGGAAAACTTGTAATACATGTTGCTTTAACCTGTGTTAAAACAATTAAATTATTTCAGTTGCTCTAATACATATGTTTATGAAGATTTGTTGTATAAGTTGTTAACAATGTCTTACTTACATGGGCTACCTCACCGAACATCAAACATAACCTTTCCCATAAACTTGTTATAATGACCGTCACACTAGCACGGACTACTCCATTGAGTGTTGCACATGGTATCCCTTATTGTGTGTTGTGATTGCCGCATTCATGTGGACTACTCCTCTAGAAGATGCGCATGACCTGTCATGTTGTGTGTTTCTAATAGAGTTGGGACTCCTCCCTTTCGACTAGAGACTCACTTCCACCCTATCCCTCTATGATGAAAGAACCTTGACACAAGTAACACTAGCACTCACTAGGCACGCGAACCTCATTGTTCAAAGACAAAGCAGACCACTCTCATGTGCTGACAAGAAAGAGCTAAGGCATATATTTAAGATAATGGAAACCATGCCATCGTACCAGATGGGAGTCCATCAAATGGTGTGAGGTCTAGTTGGGACTTCATACTGGGGAGATCCCCTAAATGTTGGTGGGTCCAGCACAGTCAACATTTTTGGCGCTAGAAGGAGGGGCAGATGACAAGTTGAGCCCATTACATCGGGTTTGAATCTCTTACCAAATGGATCATACATAATTAGTGCTTACAAGGTGTTTCTCTCATTTCTTCCTTAATCAACTATCAATCCTCGATGAGCTTGTCAATCACTTATCCTTGTTAAAGTTTGATGGTGAGGACAGAACGTCAGTAACCGAGCACATTCTTGATTTTCTTCATTTTTGCAAATCTCGTGAAATCGATAGTGATGAGCTTGTTTGTGTAATTTTCTTCCTCACCCTTGAAGGTCGTGCTAATCGGTGGTGTCATACCCTACCACCTGCTTCCATCCATTCCCTTCTCACTCTCCTGAAGGAGCTCCATCAAGCCTTTGATAAGTGTAACCACCAAGATGTCTATGAAAGAGTCTCTCATTTAAGAATGAAGCCTGGTGAATCAGTTAAGGACTTTGCTACCCACTTCCTTCACCTCTATCATGAAATTCTTGAGCCAGGAGCTTAAACACCTAGTTCATGATTCCCGACACAGTGAACCTTCTTATTTCCCTTCTCCCTCAACTCTTGCGAACCGTGAGGCCCTTCAATTTTCAGAGGAGGACCCTAACACCCTGTTTTTTCCCTATCCTCCTCCCTTTCTGGTCCCAAAGTAGGTTCCCCCTCGTAGTGGTCAGAAAGCTAAGAAATTTGTGCAGCGGGTACCCCCTCACAGTGGTCGCAAAGCTAAGAAATCTATGCAGCATGTTCCCAACCCATCTTCTCAGCTGTCTCCCTCTCCAATGGAGGAAATTCCTAAATGGCTCAGAAAGCCTATGGCGAAGACTCATTCCTCCAATCCACAAGAGGACATAATTGCTCGTAACCCAAGTCTCAAGTCTAATTTGCATCTCTTCCATCCTCCATCATTTACAAGCCATGACTCCTTGTACCATGACTCACTTGAACCATCCGCTTCACAAGCTATCTGCGCGCACCCTTGATTCTCAAGCTATTGGCTCAAATTGAAGTAATGTGCAAGGCAGTCTCATTATATAGGCGGAGGAGAAAGAAGAGGAAGACTCAATAAATTCCTCTTCTATGTTTCAAAATGGTTCACATCAAAACATTGAACTCCCATTATTGATTGATTCTCAATCCATGAATCTTGGTGAAACATCATGCACAATTAATGTTTCAATCAACCTCAAGTCTTGGGTTGTCATCACTCACATGCTTATGTTTGTTGTGATGAACACCCAAGCACGTCATGTGATCTTTTTTTCTCTCATGTACACTCTAACTCATATTTGGAATGCACACCAGTCAAAGTAGACATCCATATCAAAACATCCTTTACACCTCACTTCCTCGTGTGTCCTACCATTCACAATGCATCTACATGCGATGGAGATACCCCCTATTCTCTTTTTCTTCATCTAATGAGTTATCTCCTCGATTGAGACAAGGTAGTTAGGTTGTCCATGCTGAAGACATTCTCAACACATAGGACTCTTCCTACTCGTCATCATCTTGTGTGTTGCATGAAGACAACTTGTCAAGTAAGCTTGCTGAAGCTAAACATTTTGATGAAGCTTGTGACGGAGAATGTTGTTATCCTAAGAGAATTTTTCAAATTAGCAACAATAGCCTCCTAAATCCATGCATGATTGGGTTCACATCTCAAAATGCATTTTTTCGATTCTAGAAAGTTCGAGGACCTGCCAGGGATTCGAGGCACTTCAACATCCGTAAGCCCCTCAAACCAAATCAGATCTCATTTCTCATGCACAACCCGTCTATCTACATGTTTGCACTCAACGTGGATCCCCATGTAAAAAATATTCACTATTCTGGGTGTGATATTTCAAAATTTCAAATTTTTATGAAGTTGCATAGTTATTTATTTGCCTCAAGGTTGTTATTAGATACAAAATAAAACAATAGTGGCAGTGGATAGAATTTCAATTCTTAATGCCCCAATTTTCTAGTCAATCCAAGAGAAAAAAGACTGAAGTGTTTTTGCCAGTTTTAGCATGAAAACATGATGACCAGTCCAGTAAACTAGAAATTAACTCATTGTAACTGAAGTTTATCTCATGAACGTGCACTCATGCCAGGGAGACAAAATTTTTGTCTTCATTGGCTATGCCACAAGTTAGAAGACCTTCCACTTCTACATTTTCAACAAGTTTCTGGTCCAATTCACATTTTTGGGCTATGTTGGTTCAATGAATGGAGATGAGGGTAAATATGTTGTTTGATTCCCTCAAGAATGATCCTTGTTGCCTCAATGTCATTCTTGTTATGTTGGATCAACTGTTGGGCATCTTGAAGTGGCACTATTTGCTGCTTCACAAACTCGAGCACCCCATTATCTTCCAACAACACTGATATTTTCTCCTTCCATGAGTAGAAGATCAAGGCTCCCTCTAAACTGTGATCTGACTTTAGTCTTTCGAATGCCAACTCTATCCAAAGCATTGATCTACTCTTCAAACTCTAGCGCAAGCCTTCTGGTTGATCTACACTATCCACTAAATGGTCAATTTGGCGCTGGTCTTTAAACTAATCTTTACTCTGATACCATGTTACTTTCACTAAGATATAGAGTTCTTAACAACTTATAAGTAGAAAAATAAACATCAGAGATAAAAAAACAATCACACAAAGTTACATGCTTGTTTACTTCGGAAATCCAACAGGGAAACCTTGCTTCCTTGGCTGTGGTATTTTTATTGATTGTTCTTGAGCAATTGGATCTATTACAAATCACTCTGTCTCTGAGAGAGCATTATGTTTATTCACACAAATCTCAGCTAATACAATTGATCTCGGCTCTCTTGCATGCAATTGGTCCTTTGTTGCCTCCTTGACTTTCTCTGCAAACCTTGCTCTCTCTTACTTGATGTTTGTGCATTATAAGCCTCCTAAATCCTTGTTCACTAGGTCCCTATTTCCCAACGCACATGAGGCCTCGTAATCCTAGCACAAATTTAACCCTATTTGCTTACGCAATTTTGGCTCCTACCTTGTAGTGCAATTCCTCCTATTCTCTTGCGCACTTGTGACTTCCTAGTCCTTAGGACATAAGCTCTATGCAAAATATCCTAAATACTTGCGCACCTGCAATATCTTATTCCTTAGGACACAATCAAGGATAATATCACAAACCTTGTGAAAAAAATCTATGATTTCTCATGCCTTCATCCTCTCCTCTTTATAGACCTAATTTGAGCATGTGTGGGGCCTAGCTCAATATAGAAACTCAATTTTTTATTGACGAGTTAACCGAGTCTAATTGATTCTCTCTCCAATCAATAATTGGAGTATTAACTTGTTTTCACGAACTAACTTACTCTAATTGAACTTGTAATTGCCAGCTCGTTCTATAATCAAACTGATGAAGACGCCACTTAATTGAAGCTCCAATCTATGCATGTCATCTTGATGATTATTCTAGTAAACTGGAAATCAACTAATTGTAACTGGAGTCTAACTCATGAGCTCACACTCATGCCGAGAGAAAGATAAATTAAGGTCTTTACAAGCTAAGTCACAAGTCAAAAGACCTTTACTTACTACATTTTCAACACTGGCTAGCTTATATTGAACCTGAATGATCTTGGAAAGGTATGTAATGATGGGCTCTCCTTTGCTCAACTGGATATGTCTTAGCTTTTCCTTCAATGCAAGCTTCCTGACATCACTAATACTTTGATACAAGTCCAAGATGAGTTTCCACATCTCATATGTTGTCTTCTTCCCATGGAGATGAGGGATAATATGGGCTTTGGTCCTGATGAAGAATGATCCGCCCGACCTTAGTGTCATTCTTGTTATGCTAGATCAACTCTTCGGGATTTGCAGTTGGAACTATTTGATTCACCACAAATTCTAGCACCCCGTTATCTTCCAACACCATTGAGATCCACTCTCTCCATCAACAGAAGTTAAAGGTTCCCTCTAAAAAATGATTTGTCCTTAGTCCTTGGAATGACATACTACTTATCCAAAACTACTCTTCAATATTCTAGCACAAGCATGCTGACTGATTTGTGCCCTTCACTGACTTAACAATTCTGGTGCTAGTTTTTATGCAGAATTCTACTCTGATACTATTTTCATTTTCACGAAACTCTTTAACCACTTGGATGAATTACTGAAAACTGAAACCAAGTTTACTTTCACCAAGATACAAAGTCTCTTAACAATCTATAAGAAACGGAAAAACACTAGAGATAAAAAAACATGGACAAAAAATTGACATGCTTGTTCTACCTAGGAAACCAAAAAAGGAAAACTTGCTTTCTTTGTTGTGGTATTTTATTGATTGTTCTTGAGCAAATCGATCTATTACAATTCATGCTACAACTACAACCAACATTCTATCTCTGAGAAAGTGCTAGGCTTCTCCTCACAATCTGAACTTCTATAATTGATCTCGGCTTGCCTTGATCACTACTTGATCTCAACCTTGCACACAATTGTTGCCTTGTTTAATAGCCTTGATTTGCTCTGCCAATCCTAATCTCCTTAGCTCCACAATCCTTACACACTAGGATCCTAAATCCTTGCGCACAAGTTCCTATTTCCTTGCGCACAAGCGCTTATTTCCTAGCGCACATGGGCTCCTCATTCCTTGTGCACTTGAGCCCTATTTCCTTGTGCACAATCTCTTGTTTCCTAATGCATAATTGCTTGTCAATTATGTGCACTCCACACACAAAGAATGATCTATGAATTTGTGTCTTTGTCCTTCTCTTTATAGATAGAATTCAAACCGTGCAAGGATGCCTAGTTCGATTAGCAGTTCACTCGAGTTTCCTTCAATTGTGATTGCTAGTTAACTGAGAACTCAATTCATTCTCTCTCTAATCAACACGAAAGTATTAACTCATTCTCATTCCAATGAACACTGAAGTCTTAAATTGTTCTAATTGAACTTGTCACTTCCACCTCGTCTTGTAGTCTAACTGAAGAAGACTCCACTTAACTGAAGCTCCAACAATACGCATGAAAACATGACCATTCTAATAAATTGAAAATCAATTCATTATAATTGAAGTCTATCTCATGAACTCACTCTCATGTTAGATAAAGACAAATTTGTGGTCTTCACTGGCTAAGGCACAAGCCAAAAGACCTTCCATTGCTACATTTTTGACATTCCCTCTTTTAGTGAGGAAGGGATTTTATAGAACTCCCAACTTTGAAATATACGAAACTACCTCTTACCAGTGCCTTGGTCAAGATATCTACTATCTACTCTTCTGTTGGAATGTATGGTAGCTTCCCTATTACTTTCTGCATTGAGCCTGAGATGATGATACTTGATCTTGATATGATTGGAGCAATCATGATACACTGGATTCACATAAAGCTTAATGCAACTTTGATTGTCACAATGTATCATAGTAGGCTACATCCCCTACCTAAAAAGTCCCACAAGCAACTTCCTCTTCCAGATAGCTTCACATATTGCCAAACTGGTAGCCAAGTACTTGGCATTTGTTGAACTGAGTGCAACTAATCTCTACTTCTTGTTGAACTAGGAAATAATTGCTGACCTAATGTTGAAGACAACGTGAAGTACTCTTTCGATCTGTTCAACTCCTTGCCCGATCTGCATCAGTGAAGCCCTAAAACCTCACTACATCAACTTGTTTGTACCATAATCCACAATATATCATACCTCTGAGATACCTCAAAACATGCTTCATAGCAAGTCATCGAACTCTCGTAGGATCCATCATGAACTGGTTCAACTGGTTCACTACAAAACATATGTCAGGCAATGTGTTGACTAAGTACATCAATGACCTGATGAGTTGCCTGTACACTGTAGTATTACTTGGTTTGCTTTGCTAGCGTCCCACCTTCCTCCATTTTGTGACTATAGGTGTGGTCATGGGCATGCAATCCTCCATTTGAAACCTCTTGAGGATCTTTATAGTGTGCTTTACCTGCCCCAAGATGATTTCCCAATCAACTTGCCACACCTCCAGCTCGAGGAAATAATGCATAAGCCCTATACCCTTCATCTCAAACTCCCTTGCAAGGCTTGCTTTACAGTCCTGAATCAAGGTGTTTGATCTAGTCAAAATAAGATCATAATCATATAACACTATAATCAGCGAAAGCTCTCCAATCGTGATGCAGTACAGGTTGGCATCTCCCTCACTCTTAGTGAAGCCTTATCACTGAAGGTGGATATCACTACAAGTGTACCATGCTCTCGGAGCCTGCTTGTGTGTCTTTTCTGAAGGTCTCAAACCCCTCTAGTTGCTCCATATAAGTCTCCTCCTCAACCACCTTGTCAGGGAATGTTGTCTTCACGCCCATCTGGTGGATACTCCTCCCCATTTGAGTTGCAAGTGCCAGAATCATCTTGATGGATGAATAACGTGCCATTTGAGCGGATGTCTCCTCATAGTTGATGTCCTCAACCTGCGAGAAGCCCTCAGCCACAAACTTACCTTTGCACACCTTATACACCTAGTGTGAGCCTAATACTGACTTGCCTTTTGGTAGTGGCACAATATCCTAGACATCATTCTTCATGATGGAGGAATATTCCTCCACCATGGCATCTCGCCAAACTTGTTGAGAGGTTGCTTCCTCATAACAAGAAGTCTTTGTGTCTAACATCTCAATCATTATTGCCATATATATGATGTACTTTTGTGGTTTCTTGCTCTTCCTGAACACAAAGCTAGGAGTCTTAACTCGCTCATCGACCTCTTGAATTGTTAATTTTAGGTATGTTCTATGCTTAGAGCAATTTATTTAAATTTTACGGCTAGTTCAATATCTTTTCTAGATTAGCAATGTCATCAACATTAAAGTAAATTGCAGATAGAACATAAACATAGATTGCAGAAGACAAGCCAGGACAAGAAGACACAAGATGTGGTGCCAGCCAGGGACAAATCATAATGTGGGGAAACCCTTAATCAATTCTTCTTATGTGTTCTTCAATAGTTTAGAAGAGAGAGAGATAGTACATACACATCAAAAGTCAACATTTTGACGTATCAAAACTAAGAGAAGAGAACTTCTCTAAGAAGATGCCACATGAGGTAGCTCATCTAGACTTAGGTGATTCCATCGCCTTGTTGTACCTATCACTTTGCTGCATCATGTTGCACCATCATACCATGTCCATCATCACTGTGTTGCACCATGTTGCACCATCACCATGTCCATCATGACTGTGTTGCACCATGCTGCACCATCACCATGTCCATCATCACTGTGATGCACCATGTTGTACTATGCATCACTATGATGCACCACTGTCATTGTGCACTCTGCTGCATCATCACCATGTCCATCATCACTATGCTGCACCACTGTCATTGTGCACTATGCTACACCATCACCATGTCCATCATCATTGTGCTGCACCATGCTGCACTATGCATCACTGTGCTGCACCACTATCACTGTGCACTATGCATCACTGTGTTGCACCACTATCACTGTGCACTATGCTGCACCATCACCATGTCCATCATCATTGTGCTGCACCATGTTGCACTATACATCACTGTGATGCACCACTGCCCCTGTGCACCATGCTGCACCATCACCATGTCCATCATCACTGTGTTGCACCATGTTGCACCATGTTGCACCATCACCATGTCCATCATCATTGTGCTACACCATCACCATGTCCATCATCAATGTGCTGCACCATGTTGCACTATGCATCACTGCGCTGCACCACTATCACTATGCACTATGTTGCACCATCACCATGTCCATCATCACTGTGTTGCACCATGTTGCACTATACATCACTGTGTTGCACCATTGTCACTGTGCACTATGCTGCACCATCACCATGTCCATCATCATTATGTTGCACTGTTTCAGAGATTAACACTAATGTAACCTTCATTGAGATCATGATCTTCAACTCCAAGATCATATCTTGTGCCTGTGCCTGTGGCAAGGCTGTAATACATATACATATACATAGTCTGTTATTCATTGTCTAGTCTTCACCATGATCAACGTATGTCATGACTGTTGCTAGATCATTGTTATACTAAGATAGATATGTCGAGAATATCAACCTGTTGTTGCGTCCTTACACATGGTCATGACTACGCCTAAACCCAAGATTGGTGCAGTCAATACCTTTCTGTGGCTCTCTGTTTTTAGGACAACGTATAGACTTCTTTTGGACGACGTTTAACATAAGGATGACAACGTATAGTTTAGGCATCCCTTCCATGACAACGTATAGGATTTAGGCTCATTTCATGACAACATATAGGATTTAGGTTCCATAACAACGTATAGGAATTAGGCTCGTTTCATGACAGCGTATAGGATTCTCTATTAGGACAACATAGATGCTTAGGGCACTCATTCTATGGCAACGCATACTCTTAGTGACTCTTCCTTCCACTAAGACCCAAACAGTGGAGGGGAAGAGATCATAAGAGAAAATGTTTGTTACTCAAATGACTAACAAGCCACCTCCTTTTATACTAAAACGTTGAGCACAAGTGGGGGCTATTTGGTTGCTGGCCGACCTTGATGAATTGTCCCATAACACAAATAAATTCATATCTCCATGAATACTTATCGAAATCGGATGATCTTTAGATCAATCCTACACCTCTCGATGAGAGGAATCGAAGAAAAATATCAGCTACCGTGAATAAGAAGACCCACATGGAGTTTGGCCCTAATTGCCAATTTTAACACTCCCTCTCAACTAGGGAGAACTCCATCTGCCAATCTATCTTCCAGACTGTACTATCTCTTCCATCAGTGCCCTACACTGCTATGCTCTGCTGAACCATGAAGAAGAAGAATTGATCGAGAATGTCTCATACCATTCTCTATTTACTCGAAGTTAGTTCCATATGAAGAGAGTGTGTCATACCACTCTTACTGATCCTAGATCAGTTCTAAGAGAGTGATTCATATCACTCTTACTGGCCCGAAGTGACCTTGATGAATTGTCCCATAACACAAATAAATTCATATCTCCATGAATACTTATCGAAATCGGATGATCTTTAGATCAATCCTACACCTCTCGATGAGAGGAATCGAAGAAAAATATCAGCTACCGTGAATAAGAAGACCCACATGGAGTTTGGCCCTAATTGCCAATTTTAACACTCCCTCTCAACTAGGGAGAACTCCATCTGCCAATCTATCTTCCAGACTGTACTATCTCTTCCATCAGTGCCCTACACTGCTATGCTCTGCTGAACCATGAAGAAGAAGAATTGATCGAGAATGTCTCATACCATTCTCTATTTACTCGAAGTTAGTTCCATATGAAGAGAGTGTGTCATACCACTCTTACTGATCCTAGATCAGTTCTAAGAGAGTGATTCATATCACTCTTACTGGCCCGAAGTGACCTTGATGAATTGTCCCATAACACAAATAAATTCATATCTCCATGAATACTTATCGAAATCGGATGATCTTTAGATCAATCCTACACCTCTCGATGAGAGGAATCGAAGAAAAATATCAGCTACCGTGAATAAGAAGACCCACATGGAGTTTGGCCCTAATTGCCAATTTTAACACTCCCTCTCAACTAGGGAGAACTCCATCTGCCAATCTATCTTCCAGACTGTACTATCTCTTCCATCAGTGCCCTACACTGCTATGCTCTGCTGAACCATGAAGAAGAAGAATTGATCGAGAATGTCTCATACCATTCTCTATTTACTCGAAGTTAGTTCCATATGAAGAGAGTGTGTCATACCACTCTTACTGATCCTAGATCAGTTCTAAGAGAGTGATTCATATCACTCTTACTGGCCCGAAGTCAGTTCCAATTAATCCCAAATCAATATCAAAAGAGAGTGTCTGAAACCACTCACAATGATCCCAGATCAATGGAGGTCATCCTAGCATAGGGAGTACAGTAGATATAATGATGCATCCATCGATAATACTACTATGGTCCCTAACCCCATTTCCTTGCTCATTGGCTAGATGAGAGGTTCTTCCCATGAGTGCAAGATTACATGGGTAGGATGCCTCGACAGGAGAACCACTCATCCTGTCCATAAGTCGCCACGGGGTATCACAGGGGATGACTGAACCTTTCACCTTGTACACAACACACCACTAGGGGAGGTTGAGTCACCCTATGGTCCCTTGTTTCTCTAAGAAAGACCCCAAGCCCCCCGGAGCTCCTAGAGCTCAATGCATGCATCATGCAGGACCCTCATAAATGATAAGAGGGTCTCTCAATGACTCCAAGTCGTTTGGGAATGTCACAAATTTGACCTTACCTCGGGGCTTGGACAGAATGTTTGTGACCTGTACATCAGTCTCCATGCGTTGGAGCCTCCTTGCTCATCGACGTACCATATCCTAGATAAGATAGTATCTGATTTCTATATGCTGGAGCAATCATATAATAAAGGATACCTCAACAATTGAATCCCCCCTAGTTGACATAGAAGATCATGGTGGTATCCATCATGTGTACAAACAGCTTACTGAAGAGCTTCCACAACCAGGTAGCTTCACACGAGACCATACTCGTTGCTATGTATTCAGTTTCAGTAGTGCTTCTAGCAACCAACTTCTTCTTCCTGCTCTTCTAGGATATCGAAGTAGAACGCAAAGAGAACCAGCTCTCAGAGGTGCTTCTTGTGATCCTCCACACTGCCTACCCAGTTAGCATTCAAATAATCATGCAACTTCACATTTCTGACAGTGTATCTCAATACATGAGAGATTGTGCCCCGAAGATATCTCAAAGGATTCTTTGGCACCAATCCAGTGAGACTCAACCAAATATGAGCCCAACATGCTAACTGCAAAACATATATTCGAATGGAAGTTCACTAAGAACACTAATGCAAATGAGTTTATGAACTCGGAGGCATTTCCCAAATATGGTCCGGCATTACTACCACATAACTTTTGAAAGTTAAGCTCCATCGAGGTAGTCATATGCTTGCAGTTTACCATTCCAAATCCGGAATCCAACTCCCTCTTACTTTTGCAAATGAGAGGGTCTAAACCTGTCAGAAAGAGGTCATCCTCAGAAGGTGCTGGTATGAGATGTCTATCATCCACAACCTTCAAGCAATGGTTTGGATCGACGTCACTCCTAGTGAATCTCAACTTCATCAGAAAACTATCAATCCTCTCATACTAAGCCTGGGTTGTTTTTCTTCAAGCCATAGAGGGCTTTCTTCCACCTGCATACATGAGATTCCCGATCATGAATCTCAAACCCCTCGGGTTGTTCCAAACCTGTGCACCTACTACATGAGGGGAATGTTCCCCTTATAAGATTTTCCTTTAGTACATCTCGGACATGTACCTTCATGCTCTTTTTGATTTCAGGCATCCCTGTCACCATTTGACTCACATCGGGTAGGACCTCATAAAGTAGACTTTCGGTGCTATAGATGAGATATGTCAATCAACATGATCCCCAATGGACCATCTTGCAACTTGATACAAATTTCCAACCCTGAACCCATGAGTAAAAGCATCTTTGAAATTTCTATTTTCAAACACGTACCTTTCCATTGATGAAAGCCACCCTAAAACCTTTGACTTCCATTGATGAAATGGACACCAGGTTCTTCTTGCGATCAAGTACATAAAAGAGATTCTTGTAAATGAATTGAGTTTCCCTCATTCAATTGAGGGGTAACGTTCCCTACACCCTTTCTCATATAGGTGGCATCAACTCCAAGTATAATACCACGATTTTTTCCATCTCTAGAGAGAGCATCCTTCTATCTAATGAAGTGCCTAGGTTCCTTGCTTTCTTTAAAGAGTCGACTATTCCCTTTATGTCCTACATTACCCGTCATTCCTCTGATCATTGAAGATGTCCCTGTAATGATTGTCATCTTCAATAAGTGATGTGTCCCTACCATTCAGACACTCCTCAACATAATGGCTAAGCTTATTACAAACACGACATCTGGCTTTCCTTCCACCCTTAGATTGGACTTTCCATTGAAGTGATCTTTAGGTAGGCCATCAAAAGCTTCCGTTGCATCATTCTGATAATATTCTTTGCTTTGACTTTACCTTTGGTGAATTTGAAGAGGGATGAGGAACCTATTGATCCTTTTGTCCTTTCCCAATGGTCTTCGGTGATTGCTCTTTCACTCTTGCTTGGGCTTTGTCTTCACTTCAACTCTGATACCATGTTAATTTTAGGTTTGTTCTATGCTTAGAGAAATTTATTTCAATTTTACAGTTAGCTCAATATCTTTTCCAGATTAGCAATCACATCAGCATTAAAGTAAATTGTAGATAGAACATAAACATAGATTGCAGAAGACAAGCCAGGACAAGAGGACACAAGATGTGGCGCCAACCAAGGACAAACCCCAATGTGGGGAAACCCTTGATCAATACTTCTTATGTGTTCTTCACTAATTCAGTAGAGAGAGATAATACATATACATTAGAAGTCAACATTTTGACTTATCAAAATTAAGAGCAGAGATCTTCTCTAAGAAGATGTCACATGAGGTAGTTGATCTGGACTTAGGTGATTCCATCACCTTGCTGTACCTATCACTTTGGTTCACCATGCTACACCATCATACCATGTCCATCATCACTGTGTTGCACCATGCTACACCATCACCATGTCCATCATCACTACGCTGCACCATGCTGCACTATGCATCACCGTGCCACACCATTGTCACTGTGCACTATGCTGCACCATCACCATGTCCATCATCACTATGCTGCACCATGCTTTACCATGCATCACCATGCTGCACCACTATCACTGTGCACTATGTTTCACCATCACCATGTCCATCATCATTGCACTGCACCTTGCTGCACTATACATCACTATTCTGCACCACTGTCATTGTGCACTATGTTGCACCATCACCATGTCCATCATCATTGTGTTGCACCATGTTGCACTATGCATCAATGTGCATCACTGTGCTGCACCACTATCACTATGCACTATGCTGCACCATCACCATGTCCATCATCACTGTGTTGCACCATGCTGCACTATACATCATTGTGCTGCACCATCACCATGTCCATCATCATTATGCTGCACTGTTTCAGAGATTAACACTGGTGTAACCTTCATTGAAATCATGATCTTCAACTCCAAGATCATATCTTGTGCCTATGCCTTACTACAGAGTGTGACGATGTATTGTATTAAGGCTAAGGTCGTTACTATTCCTGAAAGTACATCAAGACTGCATCATACTAGATCCGAATGATACCTCTTGAGACTATCTATCTCCATTCATAGGTAAGCCTATGATCTCTTGTACATCTTAGAGTTATGGCAACGCTGTAATACATATACATATACATAGTTTTCTATTCATTGTCCAGTCTTCACCATGATCAACGTATGTTATGACTGCTGCTAGATCATTGTTATATTGAGATGGATATGTCGACAATATAAACTTGTTACTGCATCCTTACACATGGTACATATACATATACATAGTCTGTGATTCACCGTCTAGTCTTCACCATGATCAACATATGTCATGACTACTGCTAGATCATTGTTATACTGAGATAGATATGTCGAGAATATCAACATGTTGCTGCATCCTTACACATGGTCATGACTGCAACTAAACCCAAGGCATTGGTGCAGTCAATACCCTTTTGCGGCTCTCTGTTTTTAGGACAACATATAGACTTCTTTTGGACAACATTTAACATAAGGATGACAGCGTATAGTTTAGGCATCCCTTCCATGACAACAAATAGGATTTAGGCTCATTTCATGACAGCATATAGGATTTAGGTTCCATAACAACGTATAGGAATTACGCTCATTTCATGACAGCGTATAGGATTCTCTATTAGTACAGCCTACAGGATTCTCTATTAGTACAGCGTAGATGCTTAGGGCACTCATTCTATGGCAACGTATACTCTTAGTGACTCTTCCTTCCATTAAGACCAAAACAAGTGGAGAGGAAGAGATCACAAGAGAAAATGTTTGTTACTCAAATGACTAAGAAGCCACCTCCTTTTATACTAAAATGTTGAGCACAAGTGGGGGAAATCTGGTTGTTGACCGACCTTGATGAATTGTCCCATAACACAAATAAATTCATATCTCCATGAATACTTATGGAAATTGAATGATCATTAGATCAATCCTACACGTCTCGATGAGAGGAATCCAAGAAAAATATCAGCTGCCATGAATAAGAAGACCCACATGTATTTTGGCCCTAGTTGCCTATTTTAACATGAATTAACCTCTCAACCCACTCAGTTCTCTTTCTCCCTGTGGTGGGAGTCACTGACTGAGTGGCTGCCTCCACTGATCTTCGTATCTCCTTATCATGCTATGACTCGTGGTCATTTTGCTGGGTGACTCGCTTGCCACTTAGCTAAGAATCAACGTGTAATATTGGCTGAGGCTTGTGCTTGGGAGTGACTAGCTCCTCCTCAGGTACTCCAACTTGCTCTCGCTCCAAGGATTCCCTCAAATCTCTATCCTCCTCAAACCTCATGCCTCTCTTGATAACTATCTTCTTGAGTGATGGTATATATACCCTGCATCCCTGAGATGTCTCACTGTAACCCACAAAGAAATCTCTTCTAAGTTGTGGGTTCCAGCTTCTTCTTGGTCTCTTTGG
>APFE030236255.1:21044-57571 GCA_000404065.3 Pinus taeda
AAGAAAATTAATAAATAAATAAATAACTGAATATTAAGAAACTAATTGGATAATGGCCGACCTAATTTTCTTAGATTAATTCTTTCACAACCTATATATATACCCTAAATTACAGCTCATGGATACATCATTAATGTCTTTAGAATATCTATTGACGCATCCCTTAATGATGGACTCACTTGGTAGTCTGAAACGTTGGGTTCATAAAACTCTATAACAGGTCATTCATCCTCTATTTAAAACATTTTTTTTGTCTATTCCTTAGACCTGTGCAGACCAATCAATGAAGAAGAGAAGAGGAATATGCTTGGTGATATCCAAATGATCTTGAGGTCATTTGTATTTATAGGCTTCCAACAATGACCAATTTCTGTTAGGGTTGACCTATCCAAATGTGCATATGTGGGCTTTCCTTCATAAGTACACTTTCCCTTATCTGATTTGAGCTATCTTTAGGTCTATTTTGGTCCATTCGAAAAGAGGAAATAAATGCAATAATCATATCCATCAAATGAGGTATCCAAAGTGGAATTTGACTATATTTTCATATTTTAAAAACCTTATCTTGGAAGGAACAATAGAAGCACACTATTGGAACGGGGATGATGTGGAAGCCAGGCTAATCAGAAGGAAGATATGATTGGGTGATGAGGAGGTGGGTCCATACATAATCATCCTGAAGGAGGAGGTATAAGGGCCTTTTAAAACTAGCAGGACAAAGAGTGATAGAGTCAAATTGTTTGTTGAGAGAGCTGGGTCCAACAAGTAATAGAAAGATATTGGATTCTGTGTCCCAAGGACGCTAGGTTAACATGAAAAAATGGAAAAAAATGTGTGGGTCCTAGTAACGAGAGGTGGTAATGTTGCAAGCATTAGTAGCTAGAAAAATAAAGTTGTGGGGCTAATGTCTGTTATAAAAATTTAAGCCACGATTTGAGCAAGGTAATCCCCCTCCTTTTTGGTGCTTGTCACGACACTCACATACAGTAGTTCTATTGTAAGCTTAGATACTATATATAATTCAAACTTAGTTGCGGCGGCACTGATCCATTATTAACATTAAAAGGGATACATTTAGTTTCAAACCACCATATAAAAATAAATAGAAAGTAGATGCCTACATCATTTGGTATCAAATAAAAGCATGCATCTAATTAAGGAATATATGAGTTGATCATGGTGCACAGAGTTGGATGAGGTGCTATATGAGGACAGAGAGGAAAAATTCATATAGCCAATGCTAAAAGTGATGAGAGTTTTGCATCACTTGGAGGAAAAAATGGCAACATGAATCTAGAAGAGCTCATAGACTAGATTCCATAGATGGGTAATTTTTTTCTAGTATGAAGAGATGGAAGAAGAAAAGAGGGTTAAGTTTATTTTCCCCAAATTGAAGGGACATGTAACCTTATGGTGGGATGGTGTAAAATTTGAAAGGAGAAGGAAGAATAAGAAGAACATTGAGAACACAAACATAATGGGAGAAAATCTTAGAGGCAAGTTATTACCAAAGGATTATCATCTCACTTTATTCAGAAAGATGCATAATATTAGGAATAGATTGATGACTATGAGAGATTATGTATAACATTTTTATAGGGTGGACATTAGGGCTAGATATGCAAAATATTTTGCAGAGAAAATAATCAGATATATCAGTTATCTCATATTAACATTCAAGATGAAGTAAATGTGTTATCACCCAAAACTATAGAGGAAGCATGCCATCTTGCTTTCAAGGATGAGGAGAAGCTTGCAAGGACACAATCTGGAAAAGGAAAAAGTATTGCTAGAGGAACAAGACAAAATTCAACCAGAGCAAAATCTACACCATAGAAAGAAGGAGATAGTATCTGAAGGACACAATGAAAACAAGAGGGATACTTTAGAGGTCTAATATCTTTTTTTAGGGGATTAGGAAGAGGAAAAGGAAGAGATATTTGTTACTATAGGTGTGGCAAACTTGAACACATGGCAAATGAATGTAAAAGAAATATAGAAGTAGGCCAGAGAAGTGTTTCTTTTGCACCAATAGAAGAAGGGGAAGTAAAGGTAACAAAGGTATAAAATGTGCTGAAGATAGGAGAGTCCTTGTTGCTCAAGAAAACGTTCTTTAAACTAGAGAAGGAATTTATTGAACTAGCTTAGATGAAGGCATTGTTCAGGACTATTTGAAGTCCAAGGGAAATGTTTCAAAATGGTGATTGATAGTGGCAACACAGATAATGTGGTGTCTACAAAAGTGGTGGAGAAGTTAAAATTTAAGAATGAAGCATCCAACACCTTATAAGGTATCATGGCTTCAAAAGGGTCACCAATTATTGGTAAATGGACAACGTGATGTGGAGTTATAGATACATAAATACAAGGATAAAATCCTATGTGGTATCATGCCCATGGATGTGTACCATATTTTGTTGAGTAGATCATGGTAGTTTGATATAGTTGTTGTGCATGATTGGAAGAAGAATGTTTACAAATTCCAGAAGGTTTGTATCAACTATACCTTAATACCATTACAAGAAGAAGGGACATCAGAAAGCAATGATTCCAAAGCATTGTTATTATGTGGGAAGGAGATTCTGGAACAGACAGGCGATGATGAGGTGATTTTTTCTTTGATGTGTAAACCTAAGGAAATTATTACTTCCACAACTATAAGTTATTTTCCTTTCGAGATTCAAGATATGATAAATGAGTATAATGATATCGTAGTGGATGACTTTGCTAATGAGTTGCCACCTATGAGGAGTATAAGTCATTATATAAACTTGATATCGGGAGTATGTTTACCAAATAAAGTTGCATATAGAATGAATCCTTGGGAGGATGAAGAAATTAGGAAGCAAGTGCAATAAATATTAGATAATGGGTTGATTAGAGAGAGTCTTATTCCATGTGCAATACCAACAGTGTTGATTTTTATGAAGGATGGAGGTTGGTGCATGTGTATAGATTCTTGAGCATTGAACAAGATCACCATTAGGTACATATTTAATTTACCTTGCACAGATGATTTGTTGGATTGTTTGGGTGGTGCTACCTATTTATGTAAGATTTATTTTAGGAGTGGATACCATTAGATCAGGATTATAAAGGGAGATGAGTGGAAGAAAACCTTTAAAACCAATGATGGGTTGTATGAATGTCTGGTAGTGGCATTTGGGTTATGAAATGCACCTAGTACCTTTATGAGATTGATGAATGAGGTATTAAAAGAATTCATAGGGATGTTTGTAATTTTTTATTTAGATGACAACTTGGTTTACATCCATTCCAAGGAAGAACAATTGAGACATTTCAGGCATCTTTTAGAGGAGCTGCAACAAGAGAAATTGTTTATTAATTTGAAGAAATGTTCATTCTTGAAGATGGATCTTGTATATTTTGGCTTTGTCATGTCCAAATATGGTTTGAAGATGGATCCTAAAATGGTGAATCTATTGTTGATTGGATCTCTCCTAAAATTGTTTTTGAAGCTAGAAGTTTTCATGGTTTGGCTAGATTTTACAGGATGTTCATCATAAATTTTTGCAAGATGAGTGCTCCAATTGTGGAGACTGTAAAACAAGACAAAAAACCATTTGAATTGACTATTGAAGCAAAAAATGACTCATCTATTAAATAAGAATATTAAAAAATAACATATGTTGGTGTTACAAGATTTCAACAAGCCTATCCAAATGAAGTGTGATGCTAGTGGAGAAGTGATTAGTGTTGTGCCAAGTTAGGACAAACCCATAGTAGATTTTAGCAAGAAGTTGACTGAGCCAAGGAGGAGGTATAGTTCTTATGGAAAGGAAATTGATCTTTTGGTACAAGATCTAAATAAATGGAGGCATTATTTTATGTCTAAAGAGCTTATCTTGTATACAGATAATCATGCCTTAAAGTATATTTTGAAACAACCTAAATTGAGTCAAAAGAATGTAAAGTGGATTAAAGATCTCCAAAACTTCCCTTTTGTTTTGAAGAATATTAGTGGCCAAGCTAAAAAAAAATTTGATGCATGAGGAATTTGATCATGCAGGAAAGTCAAGTCCAAATAATGGGGTTTGACTTCATGAATAAGTTCTGTGAGGAAGATGCAACTTTTAGGGAAGACTATAAAGCTTGTAAGAAACCGATAACTGAAAATAGGATTTTGTGGCTTGATTACATGCTTTAAGAAGGACCATTGTTAAAAAATATTCATCTATATGTTCCAAAATGTTTAATGAGAAAGAATTTAATCAAAGAGAAGCATAGTGGAGGTATTAGTGGACAATTTAGACATGACAAGACTTATGAGAAATTGAAGCATTTTTACTATTAGCTAACGATAAGGACTGATGTGTAGAATATTGTAAACATTTGTATAATTTTCAAACATGCAAAAGGAAAGAGTCAAAATACATGGCTATATACATAGTTACCAATTCTATACAAACCATGGGATTTAGTAAGCATGGACTTTGCATTGGGTTTACCAAAGACTTAAAAAGGTAATGATGTAATCTTTGTTGTAGTGGACAGATTTTGAAAATGCCCAATTTATTTCTCGTTCTCAAACTAGAGATGCTACCCATATTACTAATTTGTTCTTCAAAAAATTATTGAGATTGCATGGAGTGCCCAAGAGAATTGTTTCAGATAGGGATACTAGATTCTTGGGGCATTTCTAAAAGATTTTGTGGAAGAAACTTCAAACTGATTTGAACTTTAGTTTAGCCAATCATCCTTAAACTGATGGGTAGACGAAAGTAATTAATAGAAGTTTCATGAATATCTTGAGAAGCATGGTTGGAGACCATCCAAATAAATGGGATTAGGTTCTTTCCTAGACTAAATTTGCTTATAATGATTCTCCAAAAAAAAACATTGGTGAGACTCCTTTTCATATTATGGCATATGGGATGCATCTAAGAGGAGTGCATGAACTCAAAAACTTGGGAAGAGTAGGGAAAACAAGTGTAGTAGGAAAAAACTTTGTTACAACTATGCAAGATCCATTAACAGGAAAAAATGAGACTACAAGGAAGCAACCTCAATTATAAAAGCAGAGTAGACCTTAAGAGGAGAGAATAATTCGTTGAAGTGGGAGATTTAGAATTGACACAGTTGGGAAAATAAATATGTCCTAAAGGAGAATATAACAAGCTAAAATTCAAGAAAATTGGTCCTTGTAGGATCCTTAGGAAATTTTCAGCCAATGCTTATGAGATAGAGTTTCCACTAGGTATTAGAATCCCTCCTATATTCAATGTTATAGATCTATACACATATCAACAAGGAGAAGAGTTACAGATATAAGATCACAACATAGAACAACTAATGTAGTGGAAAAAGAAGTTACCAATAGTAGTGACTTTGCAACTAGAGAGGATTCTAGACATGAGATGGATTAAGAAGACTAAGGATAAAAAATATTATGAGTATTGAGTTAAGTGGAAGGACCATATATTAGTTTATGCAACCTAGTGATTTCCACATTACTAAAGAAAAGTGCAATATTTGTCGAATACCTCATTGGCAGGAGCCCATGAATTCTTTGTTGGGAGTATGATGTAGGGGTATCCATAAAAATTAACGACCATATAAAACTAAACAAAAAGTAGAGTCATGCATCACTAAGTGGGTGGAGGAGGACCAATGAATTTGGAAATCCTTTCCTCTAACGTATTGTTGTTCAGATGCAAGTCAACCAAATATAATAGATCTCCTATAGAATATGGTATGGAGCAATACAAACTATTGTTTGACACATGAAAATGGTTATATTTTTCCATTTTTCCTCAAAAGTTAGAGAAATGCTACCATCATTTTATTATGTACCAAGTATATCCTTTGTAGGTGAGGAAGTCAAGAGAGATGCTTGAAAAAAAATATTTAAGCTAGTTGTCGATCCATCTAACAATTGAAATAAGGGTTCCAAATTAACAATTAGTGAAATCAGACAATAAAACCATCATAATAGTTAGAAACAAATAGAGTTGTCAATTTACAATGATGGGAGGCAAGAAAAGTTTGCAAATTAACGACTGATGGAAGCAAACATAAAACCATAGTAATAATTAGAATCAACTAGAGTTACAAATTTACAATAAATAAAACCAAACATAAAAACTAACTCTATTTATAAAAATAAATGAAAAATATAAACCAACCTAGATACATCTTAAATATGAATCTATCAAGCACTGAGAAGGGTCAAATATCTTTTCACTATAAAAGAGGTTTTCACCTCAAGGAATTTGATCTCTCTCGGTGCTTGGTAGATCTAGAGTTAGTTGGGGATCCATCTCCGTTGGGAAACTGTGTTCTGCACTTCTACTATGTTTCTTCCTTGTCCACCAGATTTAGGATGTCACTATTTCCCTTTGCAGCTTATCAATAAACAATCTACTTCCATTCACTGTTAATCGATGTCGAAACTCAAGAGATCACTTGATACAATTAAGGTTTCACAATTGCCTTGCAGTCCAATTCTAAGGAAAATATGGTGCGGAAAGGTTTTAGTCTTCCACAATTAATTACCCATACTATTCCAATACTTCAAGCCCATTATACTAAAGAAAATCGAGCTTTTAGCTTGTAAATAAATTAACTTCAATTATTTAGAAGGGAGAATAAAAACATCCAGGGTTTGACCATCCATACGCATAAATTAGGGAGGTGTAGAAAGATACCAAATTTTACGTTCCAATCCTTCAATAATTGAGAAATCTACATAAATACACATACATGTTTTCTTAACAAACTCTACCAAATTTTAATTTATAATCACACAAGAAATTTACACAATTCACAGGCCTGATATGCGATCAAATGGCCTTCATCATATCCCTCTCACACACCTCTACTCTCTAACCTCTAACCTCTCTGAAAAGATCACAATTTATAAAAATACGGATTCATGAACCAATTTAGTTCAGATCCAGCAATCTCTCACACTCTCCTAAAGTATCTCTTCAGCTCCATTTTTCCCTCAACAAATCCTAATTTATATATTTCAAATCCCTAAAATCCTCACTCTTCCTAGGATTACTCATTCATTCCTATTATCTCTACAACTCACGAGATATTCCCTATTAATCAAATTACATTCCAATCTCTTTAAAACTCAAAATAAACTTAGGAAAATAAATAAATAATTAAGGGAACTCACTCCCTTTAGTAAATGTGAAATAAGACTCATGGGTCTTATAAGCTTTGATGAATTCTCCTACATCAATAAATGTAAATGTTAAATTTATATATGAAATGTTATTTATTTTACTTATCGTTTATTTGAAAATATAAGAGGAGGTAATACGTGAGTAGTCATGCCACCTAGATGTCAGGAAATTGGTTAAGGATAAGTTATAGTCTAAGAAAGGTCAATTTTGAAGTGACAACTATCACATCTAAAAATCCTCCATCTTTAAAAATTCCTAACCACCAAGAAATGAAAATGACAGGAGATAAAGGTCAAGAGTGGAATGAGGTAAAAAAATTATAGGAGAAAAAGGAAATTGAAGTATCTAGGTTCTCGTGGGAGAGAAATACTTGACTTTCATATAATAAAGAATTATCAACCAAGATTTAGCATGAGGATGCTACTAGGAATTAAGGAGGAAATTTGTGAAAGTGAATCGTTTGGTTCCTATTATATTTTCAAACACTCAGATAAGTGATTGGATTGTTTGTTTAGGATTAGTTAAGAATTTGTCTTCCAAGATTGTTCCTATTTCTATGCATAATATAGAAATTAGTATAAGTATCTAATCAGTATATGGGCACCTATCAAAAGGGTTTAACCTCTATTATGAACCAACTCTATGTAAATAATCTGGTAAAAATAATTTATTTTTTTATTATTGTAATAAGTTACAGTAGGGTTAGCATGGTTTTTTATTAACACTAAGGAAGAAACCCCCCAGGTTAACGTTTTTTAACATGAATTCCCTTCTTATGTAAAATAACCTTGAAGGAATAAGAATTGCAAAAACCTAGGAACTAGGAGTCGTGCAGTTTTAATTTCCTTGTGCAGCAAGGTTCTTCCTAGCCAAGAACCAAATAAGAGGTGTGATACTTGTCTGTAAACGTGAAATTAAAAATAAATGTGCTAAAGTGCATTTGTGATCTGTATAGGAAAACTATTAAAATACATTGATGAATAATTGTGAAAGGAAGAATACAAAAGAAAGTATGACACTGGAAATATAAACATGTATAGTATTTTCTATAAACAAATAATAAGATTAAGGGCAATGTATAGAACTAGTGATCGTAATATATATCCAACTATCTATCTTTTTATCTAATGAATCACTAAATTCTACTGATGAAATATCAATTATTTTTTATATGGATCTAAGGAAAAGTAATTTACATAAAAGCATGTACTTCATAAGAATGGCATAGTTCCAAAATAGTTGGGTATAAGCATTTATTTCTTATTACAAAAAATAGAAATTATTTCTGTATAAAGATCAATAATATAACTCCCCTCGGCCTTTGGCTGAGAAAATAGAAGAAGGAGATAGAAGTATAAAGAAAACCTAAGCTCGTAAGAGAACTTAATGAACCCAAGAATTGAAATTTTGGTTCTATCATAAGTAGCCATAGAGTTGGCTATTAAGTTACACAAAAAAAAATTCTAAATGACCAAGGTAAACTAGCTAGAGGATGGCTTGTACATAACTAGCCTAATTTCATCAACTCCATAACAAATGATATGTATTAGAAATAACAAAAATCAAGTAAGTTGATAGGTAAATTATCACCTAAACAAAACAATATGTGTGAAACCTTAAGCCTTCCTTCCAAAGAAGCCCCCTTTGTATGGAACTATAAACTAACCTACAACTAGGAGTAAATAGTCAGTAAGAAGTCGAAATGATTATAGAAGAGGGAAATTTCAAGTAAACCCTAAAATGTAATGAGAGGGTTTCCTTAAAATTAGCTTACTTGGAAAGGGATTGGATGCCACCCAAAGGTTATAACCCTCTTACAGAAACCATTTCTGTTAGTAAAGAGGTTATTTTTTTTTAAATATACAACTTTGAATAGAGAGCCCAACGTTGTTTTCAAAAATTTTAGTAGGAAGATACAAGAAGGTGAGTACCTTTGAGTCAAAGCATTCTTCCTTTGGAGTAAATGAATCAACACCATAACCTTGAAACAATGGAAAAGAGGGTTACTGAAAATTTACTAACAACAATTATACAAAAATAGGTCTATCAAACAGAAAGAAAAATGGTTTTCCCTTCCAGGGTTAAAAGAAAATGATGAGAAATTTCTTGGGTTGCCTCTAAAATTGGCACAAACCCCCATTTCTCATAATCTTTGGTCGAAACACCCATTTTGATATTGTTCAATAAGAAATGAAACTAATTATTGGAAGGAATTTCCTTTATTAAGAATAGTAAACAAAAAAAAACCCTCAACTATAAATAAATATCATATAAATCACAAATTTGACTGAGAAGGGAAAAAAATATTGAAGAGTAGAAACCCCGATAAAATTACCAAAGGGTCCCGACTGGTGAACTAATAGAAGCTATATCCAAAATGAGAAATTAAACACAATAGCCCTATACTAGAGACAAAGAAGCCCTAATAAATCAAATCTCTCATCAAAACCCTAGGTTTGCATCACCTCACACATTTTTAGTATGACTAATTGCAAGAAAGGTAATCTTGAGAGAAAGGAGGAAAATATCCTATGTCGATTACCAAAGAAGAACCCGCATTCGATTGCTACCTAAAGAGGAAGGCTTCGTTTCCACTGCAACCCACACCATTAAATCACTCTAATAGCATTTTTTGTATGGGAAGAACCTTATTTGGAGTAGATGGAGCCATATGCAGAAAAACTAGAAGAAAGATTATGATTCAAAACCCTCATTCTCTTTCATAGAGCATTGGGAAGTGAAATGTTAGGTTATGAATGACGACAACAACGGAGAAAGGGCGGTAGTTACCCTAATTAAAAAAACTCCACCATTGGATTTTATAACCAAGATATCTATCATTCTCACTCTAGCTAATCACGTGGCCAGGTGAGGTGTCTCCTTTGATCCAGGCCATGTTTCTTGTGCTGCCTCATGACATGTGTGCAATTGGGTCATGGAACTGGGTTGTATGAAAGTAATATATCAACATTCAAAGGAACAACAACAACAATAATTTTCCTATTAAGGTTTAAAATATTTTGAAATAAAACTCATAATAACGACTAGCCATAACACAATGGTACCAGTGGGTGTTCTCAATAGTGATGTTATAGTTTTGACCTTTGAGAAGGGTCTATTGACAAGATATTTATACAGATAAATGTAAGAACGGAACAGGCTAATGACCCTACTGAGTAAAAGAGTGATGACCATAAAATATAATGGTGATATTAGACTTATGATTTATTTAAATGCACTTGTTCTTCCCCATGAAAAAATAAGATTAATAAACTAGTAGAGTGTATATAATTTAAAGAAAAAAAATATGATGTAATCATTGAATGGATTTTGAGGTACATGACATATGGTATCAGATTAGTTGGTTACAACACTACATCCCATGAGCTCAATTCCAGCTTCTATTTAACAAATTAAATGTTTTGTCTTACATAGTAAAGAAGAAAAGGAGGAACAGGGATGACAAAATCACCTGTAAGAACACATATAGGAGAAGAAAAAATCTTGGTATGGTTGAACAGAGGAAACACCACCTCCTACAATGGAGTTATTAGATATAATTAAAGAAATAAGTATGGAGCTATCCAATATTTGTGTAGATAATAATAAGTTGTTAAAGGCTAGCACAGATAAGGAAAAACTTATGAAAAATTTTGATACATAGGTCAAATCCAAAAACTATGGAACCAATTGTGGAAGAGGAAGATAGGGGCGAGACTACCAAACAAAAGAACCCAAAAGTTATGGATGAAATTAAAATGATAGACCTGAGGATGTCGAGGAGTGTAATTTAGTTAAAATGCTTCCTAATCAAGGAAAGAAACCAAAAGTAGAGTTGCCAGGGGAATTCAAGAAAATTAGACTCTCAACCTTTTATAGAGAATCAGGGGAATGAACAAAGGCATAATTACTCAATATAATTGATATTTTCAAGCTTATGAGTATCCCAGTAATTTAAATGCGTGATTGACCACATATAAGTTATAGGGTAAGGCATCCTTACGGTGGGACGAAGTCAAAAGTATACATAATTTAGAAGAAAAGAGTATCAATTCTGAAGAATTTCAAAATTTATTCAAGGAAAAATAATTAATTGAAAGACATTATGATTATAAAGCAAAGGAATTCCATGATTTAATACTTAGTTATACAATCATGGATAATATGACTATAAAATTTACTCACCTTTTGTGATATGTGCCTTATATTTGTGAAGAAAATGCCAAATTGCAGTGATTTATTAGCTACCTTCCCCTCTAATTTAGAGAGAAAATTGAACGATTATCCTCAAAATATGGATGAAGCCATCCATAAGGCTATAATTTTCTATCAGCAGTCAAAACAAAGGGTGAAAATGTAAAATCCTCAAACAATAGAAAAAAGGGAAAATTTATGCAAGGAGGAAAAGGGTCCAAATTTTCTTCTTTTAAATATTTTGGCAAGACTCACTAGAGTAAAAATTTTAATAGAAGAAAAAGCCAAACACAACAGACCCAAATCAAACTATAACTAAACCAATAGACCTGAATAGTAAAGGAATTAATAGGAAAGAAAGGGAACTGATGAAGCGTTGAGGTTGTGGGGAGCCTCACCTCCTGCAGAATTTCCTGTATAACATGAAATTTGTTCAAAACCTAAAAAATGTTCAAGATACCTCTATAGTAAATGATGTGTCTAGAAGTATTCCTAGAATTGAAAAAATATTGGAGGAATGTCAAGTGAACCATCAATTTACCATGGTCGAGATAAAAGGCAAACTTTTAAACCAACCTATTTCCATTTTGATAGACCCAAGTGTCAATTTAAGTTATAGAAGTTTGCAAATAGTACAAAAATGTAAACTAAATATAAAATAATACAAAAAACCTTGGCTGGTCCAATTAGCCATTGGTACTAAGAGGAAAGTACAAATTGGGTGAAGGCCTGTCGCATTGAATTAAATGGAAATAAAATAACCATAAACCTGAATATTCTGCATTTGGGATCCTATGTTTTACTAGTGACATTAGATTGGTTGGAAAGACATAGGACAATTGTTAATTCATTATGCATCACAGAAGCCTAAAATCAAACAATTATTAATTTTTTTAGAAAAAAACTATTACTTGTACCACGGATGAAGGAGAGGTACTAATTATCAAAGGCATACCTGGACCCATTTCTCTCAGGAAGACGTCCACCTTACAATTAAAAAGGTGTGCTAGAAAATGGTGTAAGTTATTTTATATTCAAGTAAAAGATCATTCACAAGAGGTTAAAACAAAAACCTTAGATGACTTGAGGGTAGTACAAGAGTACAAATATGTGCTTCCAGATGAGATTCATAGATTACCACCTTAGAGAGATATCAAATTCACTATTGAACTAATATCAAGGTCTAGACCAGTGTCTAAGGAACCCTACAAAATGAGTTTTCCAGAGTTAATGGAATTAAAAATGTAGCTTCAAGAATTGCTAAATAAAGGATACATTACACCAAGTGTTTTGTCCTTAGGAGCACCATTTTTTTTTAAAAGAAGAACAATGGTACATTCAGATAATGCTTTGACTATAGAAAGTTGAATAAGTTAGCAATGAAGAAGAAATACCCACTCCCGATAATTGATGATTGATCAAGTGAGAGGAACAGTTTCTTTTGTTGGGTGTGTGTTATATTCTTTCCACGACTAGTCACACGTGTGGGGGGGCGATAGCCCCCCCTGTTTGTTGTGCCGAGTGCATCAGGGGGTTTTCAAGGGGGCAGTAGCCCCCCTATATGGGGTCTAAGGCAGGGCCCTAGGAAATTGTTTTTGGACCCTACATTAGGTGGGCGGACCTACCTATAGTTTTGTGCATGGTTTTTGCACATGGTTTTTGGCATGATGGTTTTCTATGTATGGTATATTTTAGATCTAGTCAAGGGAACTATGGTTATGTTCTAATACATGGTTAATGGATTGGGTTTATTGAATTATTTGGAATGTACATATATGTACTGTAGCATTGAAAGGAACATAATGAAAAGTAAATCTAGTAGTCCGGGTTTTGGGATGTAGGGGAAAATCTCTGTGTATTTGTTTTGTGTTTCTCATAATTGTATATTTTTTGTTTTTAAGAATTTGTTTGTAGGTAATTTTTGTACAGGTTTATAACCTACATTTGGTAGCAAATTAGTTTCAAATTCAATGGGAAGCCTTTTTTGCTAAGGGTTTTTTCTTGGGCCTCTAGTAGACCCCATTCAGTGGGAGATTTGTGGGATTGATTCTTGCGGTGAAATAAGATGGTAAGAAGTGGAAAAATAAAGATCGAGAAATTTAATGGCCAAATTTTTGAGATGTGGAAACTCAAGATGGAGGATCTACTGGGAGATAAAGATCAGTAGATCGTAGTAGATTCGGGTACTAAACCAACGACAATGTCAGTAGAAGATTGGTTGAAGTTGGATCGGAAGAAAAAGAGCACAATATAGTTTTGTATCTCAGATTCAGTATTGTTGAATGTATTAGGGGAAGATACAATGAAGGATTTGTGGGTCAAGTTAGGAACTTTGTACCAATCTAATTCTTTGGTGAACAAACTGTTCCTACAAAAAAAATATATAACTTGAGGATGAAGGATGGAGACTCGGTGATAGAGAATCTGAACGCCTTTAATACTGTGGTAAGACAGTTTTTATCTATTGATATAAAAATTCTAGATGAAGAGAAGTGCATCAATCTGTTGTGTTCTCTACCAAATTTGTGGGATAGTCTCGTTGTTACTATAGGTAGCAATTCAACTACCTTGAAGTTTGATGAAATAGTCTCATCCTTGTTGTCGAAGGAGATGAGACGGAAAAATATGGAGAGCCATAATGGAGATGCCTTGTCTAAACGAGGATGGTCCCAAAACAAAAACAAAAATAAGTCCTTGAGTGGGTGATCTAAATATATAGGAAGAGCTAAATCTCCAAGAGAACCTATAAAGGTATGCTGGAAATGTGGAAAGGAAGGGATCTACAAAAAGAACTATAGATCTAAAGCTCCTAAGAAAGGAAAGGGATCTGATAATGCTCCTTATGCAGAGGCGAAAACAACCTCACCTCAGATGAAGGTGGAGATGTGTATTTGGCTTGTTCTTCAAGTATACATGTAGATCATGAGGCATGGTTAATTGACTCATGTGTTTCCTTTCACTTCACTACCCATAGGGAGTGGTTCTGCAGGTATGAGAAATATGATGGTAGTGATGTCTTCTTAGGGGATGTTATGAAGGCTAGAATTGTTGAACATGGAAAATTCAAGCTGAAGTTGGAAGGTGAAAGTATTAGAACACTTCCGAGTGTTTTTCATATTCCTACATTGGCCAGAAATATGATTTTTGTAAGCAGGATGGATGATGCAGGTATAAAAATAGTGTTCAAGAAAGATACCTACACGATGGTTTGGGGATAACTTGTATTGATGCGAGGATTTTGGATTGGAAATTTTTACAAGCTTATGGGTAGTACTGTTATTCATGGGTACAATAGTTCTATGGTTCAAGAAAGTGAAGCGGAAAATCTAGTGGTCTTTGGAGAAAAGAACATGCTATGGCATCAAAGGCTTGGACATATTGGAGAGAAGGGCATTCAAATACTTCATGGTAATGGTATGGTAGAAGGTATGTCTAATTATTTCTAGATTTCGATTTCTGTGAACATTTTGTATATGGGAAGCAGAATCAGGTGATTTTCCCCTCTGGTGCTAAGAGGGAGAAAGGGATATTAGATTTTGTGCATAGTGATGTGTTTGGACCTATGTTAGTTCCATTAATGGGTAATTCTATGTACTATGTATCATTTATAAATGAATTCACAAGGAATACATGGATATATTTTCTTGGGAAGAAATATAAAGTCTTTGACAAGTTTAAAGAATTTAATGCTCTAGTGGAAAACTAGACAGAGAATAAGATAAAGGTGTTAGGGAAGGTAATGGTGGAGAGTTCTGCAAGAAGGAATTTGAAGAGTTTTGTAAGAAGTGTGGTATAGCACGACAAAAGACTAATCTATACACACCTTAGAAAAACATATTTGCACCAATAATGAATAGGACATTGATGGAAAAGGAAAGAAGCATGCTCAATTGTATCAGTTTAGGACATGAATTCTAGGAAGAGATGGTGGAGACTACATGTTACTTGGTTCATAGATCACCTTCATAAGCATTGGAGGATAAGACTCCACATAAGGTATGGACTGGTAAGAAACCCTCTCTTTCAGATCTAAGGGTATTTGGTTGTGATGAATATGTACATGTTCGAAAGGAGAAAATAACCAAGTTGGATAGTAAATATGAAAGGCACATCTTTATTGGGTATAAGGATGGTTTAAAAGGTTATAAGTTTGGGAACCTAGAAACAAGGAAGGTTGTATACAACCAAGATGTGGTGTTTAGAGAGGTGAGAAATGTTATTAAACATGAAGTCCTACCAAAGGAACCTGAGAAGATAGAGTTTGCGCTGAAGGGGGAAGAATCAGATGCTACAACAGAACATGAATTAGAAGATGAAACACCACAAACTCCTGTTGTGAGAAGATCAGCTCGAGAAAGAAGGTATCAAGAAAGGTATATTCCATCTTCTTTTGGTTCATATTTTTCTTTATCTATTACTAATGATTATCCTAGAACTATTAGGGAGGTAGTAGATTCATAGGATGACAAACTCTAGAAAGAGGCCATGGTTGATGAAATGACATCTTTGGAAAAAATTGAGGCTTGGGATCATATGGAGTTGTCGGCTGGAAGGAAACCCATTGGAAGAAAATGGGTGTTTAAGAAGAAGACGAATGTAGAAGGCAAGTTGGAGAAATACAAATCTCGATTGGTAGAAAAAGGTTATTCCTGGGTCCCGGGAATTGATTTTGTTAATATTTTTTCTCATGTTTCCAAGGTAGGTTATATTAGAATACTTTTATATATTGTTGCTACTTTTTATTTTGAGGTAGAACAGATGGAAGTGAAGACAACATTTCTTCATGGGGATCTAGAAGAAGAGATCTACATGAAGAAAACTGAATGGTTTGTGGTGAAGGGAAAGAAGGAACGCATATGAAAGTTAAAAAAAGTCTTTATATGGGTTAAAATAGTCACCAAGAATGTGGTATCAAAAATTTAATATATTTATACAGGGACTTGGCTTCACTAGAAGCAAAGTTGTTCACTATGTATATTTCAAATTAATTGGTGACCGTGTTGTTTATCTGATATTCTACGTGGATGATATGTTGCTGATTGGAAATGACAAAGAAATTATCCAGGATTTGAAGACCCAATTGTCCTCCAAATTCAACATGAAGGATCTTGGTGTTGCAAACTATATTTTGGGCATGTAATTTAAACAAGATTGGGAAAAGAGGAATCTTTGGTTAAACCAAAGGAAGTATGTTGAGAAAATACTATACAGGCTTAATATGAAGGATAGTAAATCGATGAAGGTTCCTATTCCTATAGGTGTAAATTTATCTTCTAAACAATGTCCCAAGACACAAGAAGAGGAAGAGGACATGTCCCGTGTTCCATACACAAGTGTAATCAGTAGCCTGATGTATGCAATGGTCTATACTAGACCATACATTGCACATGTAGTGGGAGTATTGAGTAGGTTTATGTCAAAACCAGGGAAGGAGCATTAGACAATAGTGAATCAAGTTTTGAGGTATTTGCATGGCACTAGAGATTATGGTCTGCGATACCAAGGAAGACTAGGATTGGACAAAGTTTTGGACATCCATGGCTTTGTTGATGTAGACTGGGATGGAGATCTAGATCGAAGAAAATCTACAAGTGGGTATGTGTTTAAACTGTTTGGAGGTGCAGTCAGTTGGATTAACAAGAGATAGTCTATAATGGCACTTTCAACTACAAAGGCAAAATACATGACAACCACTCATGCAATAAATGAAGTAGTTTGGTCACATGGATTATGTTCAAGTATGGGGTTAGTACAACGAGCTATATAGATAGACTGTGATATCCAAAGTGCAATTTCCTTGGCAAAGAACCCTATTTATCATTCAAAGAAAAAGCACATTGATATTCAATATCACTTTGTGAGGGATATGGTGGAGGTAAAAAAGGTGTTGCTGGTAAAGGTGGACACTTTGAAGAATATTGTAGATGCATTAAAGAAGTATATGAGCACTTAGAAGTTTTCTTGGTGTAGAGAAATAATGGGTATTGCAGGGTTGGACCAATGACTAAGCTCTCTTGTGACCCCCTATGTGGAAAAGAAAACAAGTGGGAAAATGGTGGGTGTGTGTTATATTATTTCCATGAATAGTTGCACGTATGGGGGGGTCATAGTGGGGCGGGCTATTTCCCCCCTTGTTCATTGCATTGGGTGCAATAGCGGGGTTTCCAAGGGGCGCCAACCCCCCTGTATGGGGTCTAGGGAAGGGCCCCTGGAAAAAAAGTTTGGACCCTGTATTAGGTGGGCGAACCTACCTATGGTTTTGTGCATGGGTTTTTCACATGGTGGTTTTCTTCCCATGGTATTTTGTAGATCCTATCAAGGGAACTACAGTTATGTTCTAATCCAGGGTTAATGGATTGGGGTTTATGATTGCTTCATCATGTATATATATGTACTGTAACATTTAAAGGAATGTAATGAAAAATCAATCTGGTAGTCCTAGTTTTAGGACCCAGGGTAAAATTGTTGCGTATTTATTTTTTGTTTCTTTCCATTGTATATTTTCTGTTTTTAAGAATTTGTTTGTAGGTAATTTATGTACAAGGTTAAAACCTATAGTTTTATCAAAAATATATTTAAGGTCTTTGGTTGTGTAGCCTATGCACATGTCCTGAATTTCAAAAATAGAATCTCCATAACATATGTGCCTAATATTAAAAAATTAATCCTAGATGAGCATCTTAAAAATCCCTTTTTAGTTCATCCTAGATACCATAAAATGATTTCAACACTGAAGAAGGCATATTTCTAGCCTGCAATGAAGAAAGAAGTAGAAATTTATTTGGAAATGTGTCAAGAATGCCAACAAGAGAAGGTTAAGCACTAGAATCTTGATAAATTACTAAATCCCTTGACCATTCCAAAATGGAAGTGGGAAATTATATTATTTCAATTTATCATGGGACTACCTAAATCTAGGAAACAACATGACTATATTATGGTTGTAGCAGACAAATTAACAAAATATACTCATTTTGTACCAGTCCAATCAACCCATAAATTTGTTTGCATCTAAAAATTTCATGAAAAAAATATTTAGATAGCATGGAATACCTAAAAATGTTATATCTGATAGGGATGCAAAATTAGATTATAATTTTTGGAAAGTGTTATTGCACAAATGAGTACACAACTAAACTTAAACGCTGCATACCATCCTTAGATAGATGGGTAGATTGAAGGGAACAATTATATCCTTGAAGAAATTCTCCACATGTATGTAATGAATCAACCCACTAAGTGGGAATATTACTTGCATTTGAATGAGTTTTCCTATAAAAATAGTTACCAAGAATCCCTCAATATGATCCCCTTTGAATTCCTTTACAAATGAAAGTTCCATACTCCATTGAGTTGGAGTCATCCAGAGGAAAAACTTGTTTTGGGGCCCAATCTGTTGCAGGAGATGAAACAAATAGTGAAGGGAGTAAATATGAACTTAAAGGAAACCTAAGACAGGTACAAGATCTATGCATATTTTGAAAGGACACATAAATAATTTGAAGTGGGAGAACATGTGTATATTAAAGTCAGACCAAATAAAAGTACCTTGAAATTGGGAAGTTGTGTTAAGTTAGCACCTTAGTTTTGTGGGCCATTTGAAATACTAGTGAGAGTAGGACTAGTGGCCTACCAAATAGCATTACTAGCCCATGATAAGGTTCATAATATATTTTGTGTATCACTTCTATAAAGATATATTCATAATTCAACTCATGTTATTGATTGGAATGTTATACAATTCAAACCTGAAGGTTAGTTCAAGGTTGAGGTTGTACAAATTGTAAATAAGAGGGAAATTATACTTCAAAATCGATCCATCACCCAAGTTAAAGTGTAATGGAAGCACTTTGGGTCGGAGGATGCCACCTGGGAGATGGAAGAGGTAATGGGAGAATATTTTCCTTATTTATTTCAAAAATAATGAATGCAAAAGAAAATCGCCAAGGATGATGTTCATTTAAGAGGAGGGGAAGTGTAATACCCCTAAAGTAATTGACTTTCTATTTGAATTTTATGATTTTACTTGCAAGCAACCATTTAAATTTTTATAATGGTCATAGGCTAAAATGAAAATGGGATATCTCGATGACAAATGTAAATGTTAAATTTCATAAATGAAATTTTATTTATTCTACTTATCATTTATTTGAAAATATAATAGGATCCAACATGTGAATAGTTAGGCCAACTAGCTATTAGGAAATAGATTGAGAATCAATTATATTCCAAGAAAGGACATCTTTGAAGTGACAGTCGTCACATCTAAAAATCCTCCATTGAAAAAAATTCCTAACCACTAAGAAATGAACATGACAAGAGAGAAAGGTCATGGGTGGTAAGAGGTAATAATATTGTGGGTGAAAAAGGAATTCAGAGTATTGAGGTTCAGGTGGGAGAGAAAAACTACACTTGCATATAATAAAGGAATATCATCCCATATTTAGCATGAAACTACTAGGGCTTGAGGAGGAAATATGTGGAAGTGACTCGTTCATTTCTTGACAAAAGGGTTTCGTGAAGCTCGCAGGGAATTGCTGAGACAATAATTCAAAATTTTGGAATGAGCATTGTTGCTCCTATTATACTTTTGAAAACATTTAGATAAGTGATTGGATTGTCTGTTTGGAACCCATTAAGATTTTGTGTTCCATGATTATTCATGTTTCTATGAAAAACATAGGAATGAGTATAAGTATGTCATTGATGCATGGTCACCTATCAAAAGGGTTTAATCTTTGTTATGAACCAATTTTGTGTAAATAATATGGTAAAAAATAACTGTTTTGTTTTCTATAATATGTTATAGCAAGGTTAGCATGGTTTTTGGTTAACACTAAGGAGGAAACCATCAAGTTAAATGTTGTTAACATATAGTCCTTGCTTATGTAAAATAACCTTGAAGGAATAAATATTGTAGAAACCCGAGATTCAAGAGTCATGCAGTTTTAGTTTCATTGTGAAGCAAGTTTCTTCCTAGCCAATAATTGGATAAGAGGTCTAATACTTGTCTCTAGATGTGAAATTATAAAAAAAAATGTGCTAAAGTCTATATGTGCTCTAAATAGGAAAACTGGAAAAATGCATTGATGCAAAAATGTGCAATGAAGAATACAAAAGAAAGTGTGGAGCTAGAAATATAAACATGTATAGTATTTTCTTTAAAAAATTAATAAGATTAAGGGCATTGTAAAAAACTAGTGATAGTAATAGGTATCTAATTATCTATCTTTTTATTTAAGGAACCCTGATGTTCTGCTGATAAAATATCAACTATTTGTTATACAGATCTAAGAAAAAGTAATTTCCAGAAAATATGTACTACATAAGAATGGCATAGTTCCAAAACAATTGGGTACAACCATTTCTTATGTATTGCGAGAACACATAAATTATTTCTATATCTTGATCGATAAATATAACTCCCCATGGCCTTGGCCGAGAAAAGAAAAAGGAGATGGAAATACAAGGGAAACAAAGTTTGGAAAAGAAGTTAATGAACATAAGCATTGAAACTTTGGTTCTACCAAAAGTAACCATTGACTTGGCTATTGAATTATACAACTAAATTTTCTAAGTGACTAAGGTAAACCAGCTAGAGCATGGCTCCTCCATAACTAGACTAATTTCATCCACTGCATAACAAATGACCCGCATTATAAATAACAAAAAAAAGAAGTAAGTTGATAAGTAAATTGTACATGGATAAAAAAATACATGTGAAACCCTAACCATTCCTTCTAAAGAACCCCCCCTTTGTATGGAACTATGAACTAACTTGCAACCAAGAGTAAATAGGCAATTATAATTCAAAATGATTATAGAAGAGGGAAAACTCAAGTAAACCCTAAAATTAAATGAGAGGGTTTCCCTAAAACTAAATTACCTAAGAAGAGATTAGATGGTGCCCAAATATTTTAACCCTATGATGAAAACCCTTTTTGTCAATAAAGATGAGTTTTAAAATGAAAAAATATACAACTTTGAATAGAGAGCTCAACCCTAGTTTCAAAAACTCTAGTAGGAAGAGAGAAGAAGGTGATTGTGTGTGCCTAATAGCATTATTCCTTTGGAGAAAATGAATCGGCACCGTAACCCTGAACCTATGGAAAAGAGGGGAACTGTGAATTTACTAACAATAATTATACAAAACCTAGTCTATCAAATTGAAAGAATTTTTTTTTCCCTTCCAAGGTTTAAAAAAATGATAAGCAATATCTTGGATTAACTTTGAAATTGGCACAAACCCTCAGCTCTTGGAGAATATTATCAAAACCCCTGATTCAAGCATGTTTAATAAGAAAATAAATTGATTGGTGGAAGGAATTTCCTTTGTTAAGAACAATAAACAAAAAAAAGAGAACCCTCAACTATAAATAAATATCATAAAAATCACAAATTTGATCAAGAAGAGAAAAAAAAAATCGAAGAGGAGAAACCCCAATAAAATTACCTGTCAGAGCCATGTTGGTGAATGAACAAAATCTATATTCGAAATTAGAAAATGAGCATAATATCCCTATACTAGAGGCAATGTAGCCCTCAAAATTCAAATCTCTCCTCAGAACGCTAGGTCTGCACCATCACATAGAATATCACTTTGATAATTTGCAAGAAAGGTAAGCTTAAGAGAAAGGAGGACAACTCCCTCTATTAATTACCTAAGAAAAATATACATTCAAATATTACTCGATGAGGAAGGGTTTGTTGCTGCCACAAGCCACACTACTAATTCACTCTAGTAACAATTTATGTATGGGAAGAACCTCGTCTAGAGTAGATATAACGATAAGAAAAAAAATAGGAGAAATATTATGATCCCAAACCCTCATTCTCTCTCATAAAGCATTGGGAAATGAAATGTTGAGTCACCACTAATGGTCATGATAGAGAAGTGGGGCCACAATAACTACCCTAACTGTCAAGTCGAAACAGTGTCCACCATTGGATTGTCTAACCAAAATCTCGATCATTCTCACTATGGTCGATCACATGGCTAGGTGAGGTGTCTCCTTTGAGCTAGAACACGTTGCTAGCACTATGTCATGACATGTGTGAAATCAAGTCACATAACCAGGTTATAAAAAAGTAAGATATCAAAAATTGAAAGGAACATCAATAAGAAGCATGTTCACATTAAGGTTTAAACTACTTGAAATCATTCTTATAGTAATGACTAGCCACAACACAATGGTACCTATGGATGTTTTCAATAATGATGTTATGGTTTCTACCTTCGAGAAGGGTCTATTGACAAGATATTGATAGGGATAAATGAAGTAATGGAACCTTATGGCCCTAGAAAGTAAAAGAGCGATGACCATAAAATATAAATGTGATATTAGGAATTGTGATTTATTTAAATGAACTTGTTCTTCCACGTGACAAGATTTATATACTGGTAAAGAGTATATATTTAAAGAAATATATATATGATGTAATTATTGAATGGATTTTGAGGTACGTGACAAAGGAATGATGGGATAGTTTGATATGATATATCATGGACTTATACATCATTTTCTTGGTTTGCATGCTCTTAAGTCTTCAAAAAGGATCTCGATTTTCCAATAGAAGTACATAGTTGATTTAATTCAATGTTTTTGTGTGGATAATTTTAATCCTACACCTAATCCATTTCAGTCAAGTGTTACCTTTTTTTTTGTTTTCTTTTCTCAACACCATGTGTCAATCCTTCATTATATCAATAATTGGTTGGGATCTGGTTGTGTAAAAAACATTCACAATCTAAAATATATTTTGTAGTAGGCCTTGTATCTTGATTCTATCGAGGTCCTCATGAGAGTCATTAGAAGGATGCAAAGCACATTCTAAGGTATATTCATGGTTCTACCACATTTATCATTCAATATGCCCTTTTCACTTCTCAGCTTGTGGGATTCACTAATTTTGATTGGTTCGGTTCATTTGATGATTGGAAGTCTACATCTGAATTTTCTTTAATCTTGGATTTTTTTCCTATTGTTGGGTTTCACAATAAGTAATTAGACATTTAATTATCTTTTGAAGAGGTTTAGTACCAACTTGTAGTTCTTACTGGTCAGGAATTTATTTTTCCTTTTTAGATGATTACAGAGTTTGACATTCATCGAGATCATCCTACCACTCTTTAATGCAATAATCATAGTTCCATACGCATCTCATGCAACTCAATGGAGTGTCAAAGGAAGAAAAAAAGCATTTAAATCCATATGAAATTCATTCATCAACTCATCCAAGATGTTTCTCTCAGTTTCAAGTATTTTCCTATTGAATTGGAAGTTGCAAAAAATATTCAGTAAACCTTTGACATCACCTCATTTTATTCACTTGCAATAGATTCTTTGGGTGAAAGAACTTGTACTTAGGGGGTTATCTTAAGTCCTTCTTCATTCCTCATATTTTTCTTTTGGGAAGGTATTTTCCTGTGGGCTTTTCCCTTTTTCTCCACTTAAGAGAATTTGTACTTGGATACCTTATTACGCATATTTTTCAGGACCCATTGTTTTTTTCCTTTTTCACTCCCCACATTTCGTTTAAGGGGTGGGGGAGTACTATTGTTATTATTGTCCAATGCATACAACTTTCATTAGCTATAAAGTCACATAAGCACCAATATATGCACGTATGTATTAGATATCCCTTTGTTATATGTTGTGCATCTTCCACTACTATATATAAAAATAATTTCATATATTTTCCACATAGTAGATGTGACATATCTAATAGATAATTTACAATTTCTCACTTATAGAAGGTTTTATTTTGGTTCTTCCATTTGTTCTCACCTCTTGGGATATCATTTTTAATATTTTCATTGAGACCAAAGTAAATTTCTATGATATTTAGCATGGAAATGCTCCTCTCAACATATTCTGATATAAATATATTAAGGGGGGGTAATGAAATTCTCTATTTATACTTCACTAATAATTAGTAAACATTGTTAAAATACCATAGTAATGAATTGTACATGGGATGCATGACTCCAGGTTTGACACTCCACGAAATGTCAAGGTCCCATCACACATAGAACACCTCACAACCTATAGGTGTTTTCACATTTCCCTTTTGAGTAGTTCCTATCATCATCCTCTTCCACACCCCCCCCCCCAAATTTCCACTTATACAATTTTTCACTAAACTAGTCATAAAATGTGGGGCTTCATTAACATGCAAGGCCACCATGTTTTGGATATTGTGGGACATATATATAATTCCTCAATTTTGAACATGTGGAAACAAATGGTTTACTTACATTTTTTATGTGGAAGCAAGATACTTTATTTAAAGTGTTTTATCACATTTTATTTTGCTATGAGGCACTCTCCAACCCAGTATGGAAGAGATGTTGTAATGTCCTATCCTGTTATGTTACGTAAACATTTTGACTTAGTCAAATTAAATATAAATAATAAGTAATTATAATACGAATAATTATAATTATCAATTAAAACATTTTGAATCGGTAAAATTATGTTAAAAAAATAAATAAATAGTTATTATAATTATAATTAATAATTAAACCAACATGTTAAAACAAAATAATAGACAAGATATGAAATATAAAATGTCTAATACATTTACAGTTCACATTGATATAGGTTTATAAAAAGTATATGACCCTTGGTTTTCATATACCAAGCGGTCTCTTGGACTCTAATGATTGGTCACTTTCCACACCCAAAACCCTTTGTGAATTATGTGTCCAACATTTCCCCCTTAATATGAAGGGGTATATATGAGTCCAAGAGGAGAGCTATAATACGAAAATATAGAAATGCATGACAACAATAGGCTGAATTTTCGCTTTGAGATGATGTTATAAGGTAGGAGAGCTCGAGGTATCAACCAATGGTGGCTTAAGGATGACCAACAACACTAGAATGCTTATTGCAATTCCTGGAACAATTCCAATCTAGATAGAACCTGAAGTCTTCTTCTAGAGGAAGTTCTCCCTAATTCTTTGAAAGGGAGACCATTGATGTCTCAACCTAGAATGCTTGATGCAATACTTTTAACTCTTCCAAATATGGCTAGAAGTTGAAGTATTCTAGTTGAAGAAGTGTTTTAAAATGGGAGACCATTGAGGTCTCAAAATTCTTTGAAAAGGAAGACCATTGAGGTCTCAACCTGCAACGGTTTAAGGAAGGCCACCAACCAAAGACATGCTTAGAGGATTCTCTGTATTTGGCTACAACTCTAAATCTGGGTATGGCTAACTCTAGCTCTAGGCTTAAGCAGTAGGTTCAGGCTATGGCTCAGGCTCACTTGACGTATCTTTGAATATTGTAGATGACCATCAATTTCTTCGTGTCAGAGACAAGGTGAGAAGATAAGAAAAAGCAACTGCAAGAATTTTCAATACTCAAGAACAAATTATGTGATATGAGAAAAATATATTTTTGGTTGTTGAAGCCCATTGCCAAGAAGTGATCCATCCAATGTGAATCTTTGTTCTTTTAGGAGGTTTGTTTATGAAGCATCTGTTTGAATGATGAGTACGCTTACCATGATTCTTACAAGGGTGAAGATGAAAAAAATGATCTTTCACATGTCCAACTCTATCACAATGTTGGCATTTAAAAATCTATGGTTGTGGAAGAGGAGCAAGTTCTAGAATAGGTGAAGATGAATTGTCATGAAGAAATTGAACACTATAAAATTTGAATGGCATGGAATAGTACGAAATATGAAAGGACACATCCTTGTCATATCCAATACTAGTTTTATGCTTTTTATGAACAACTTCTTCCTAGGGTCTGATGATCAACTTAGGAAGTGAAACCTAAAATTCTGCATCTTTATGTAAAATTGCTCTTGAAATGAACACTTGATCTAAATCAACCTCAGGTTAACTGATTTGATCTCTTTCTCGAAGTTTATGAGAGTTAACTTTAGACTCAAAAAGGGGATTTTTATAAACAAAAACAAGTTTAGAATGATGAATACATGAATGTAGATCCTCTTATTGTTTTGAGATTCAAGCTACAAAAATTCAATATTTTCTTGTGCATTTTGTAGACAAATTTGAATGTCAACAAGAGTAGTTTTGAATCTTGACTGTGTCTTTAGAGAAAAGATCTATCAAAGCCTCCATGAACTCTAATACTATATTAATTCTGGTCATTTTTATTGAACAAATTAGGTGAATCTCATAAGTACTTCTCCCAAGAATGAAGAAATTACTGTAATCAATGCGTGGAATTAGGCCTTAGGTTCATGACGCATTCTAAGAAATAAATGAAAGGAACCCTCACATGAACAATTTAACTCATATTTGCATTCTCCAATCATGAAATACGCATAAATTAATAAAGTAGCAACAAGCAACTCTTAACAATGGAATGACCCTCTTAAAAATACACATACATATAACGAATTCAATGTAGAGCTTTCAACATTATATACCATCATTCAATTTAATATATACTAGCATATGAATATAAACCATTTTTTCTTATAGTAATACAACGCATATGACCTTCACGACATTCAATATATAACTCATGTACATAATTAGGAAGACAACCATACAATAATGCACATATATGAATGGTTCACTATGCAATTCAAATCCCATTGAATGCACTTATCAATTCAACCAAGGCATATGAATATGTAACCAAATAGCCAACACATATTCAAAATAGCTTGGACTTGAAGTTAAATACATTAAAGCGCGCACATAAGACGCCAATGCACATACCATTACCATTGCAACAACTTTCACAAGTCAGCTTCACAAGATGTGTGCACACTATTCACTTCATTCAATGTAGAGGTTCAATGCAGCGCATATATGTAAATCAACCAGGACTTAATAAACACACAAAGATGTGCTTCAACACACTCCAGGTTTTGAACACACAATACTTAACAACGAACAATAAATACTAGACAACATATAGGATAAATCATGAGTTATTAAAAGAAAGACGTAGTGAAGTGTTTTGACTTTCCCACCAAACTCTTGCAATTTGTTCCTCAAGATGGTAGATTTGGTCTTAAGGAATTGGATATGGAGGATGGATGTGGTAATGATTCTACCAATTGAGAGTAATACAAGGTGATATGGATCTTAATTCACATCTGAATTCGACAAAACCAAGAGGAGCTTATGATACACTGTCATTATTAATTTTGAGGAAATTGATGCCATCTAGACATGGTCCTTACCCTCTTACTATACCTCATTCAAATTTACTTGTAGGTTAAATTTGTATTAATGAACTTCTCACTTATTGGAAAGATTTTTTACAGACTTAAAAATAAGGGAATAAATGTCTTAATGGCAGCAAGTAATACCATTCGAGTAGAAACTAGGGTACAAAATGGTGTGAGGACATGGGATATCAATAGTTGATGAGGATAATGTAGAATAAGAGATGGGAGACACCGTTTTGGATTCTACTAGAAATGGACAAAATATAAAATATTTTATCAAGGATAAAATAGAGATGTAGTTGATAAAAATCCATGAGATTTATTTAATAACTTAGCTCGAATTTCAAATCCATCTATGCATGGAAATGGATGCTCATGTGTAGAGAAATGGAACATGCTCATAACTGCTTAAGCACAATTTCAAAGAAATGGTTAGGGCTAGCCTAGATAATAGATAAAAGTAATCTCAAGTAGATGCTAAAACATAATTTCTTGCAATGGGAGGATCGATGCTTAAAACGGAATCAATCAAAGTGGAAGGAGCGCAAAATTAATGCACAAGAATGAAATGGAAACAAATGAAATAAACAAAAATGTCAGGAAAGATACCAGAATGATGAGCTTAAAATAACAGAGATCTAACATGGCAAGAGAAAAGTAAAGCACAGGACTAACAAGTGCTCATAGCAACAGAAAATGATATGTCAGTGGTAGCAGGAAAAACTTGGCGTTTCTGAGCAACACAAATATGAGTTGTGATAGAGAAGAAGTGCTTAGATTTACAAAGGCTAGAAAATCAAGTGGCTCACACTTGATTAGGGAATGAAATTTCCTGCTCTGATACCATGTTAAACAACATAACATAATAGACGATATATGAAAGATAAAATGTTGAATGCAATTACTATTCACAAGGATATGCCTTTATACAATGTGTATGATCCTTTGTTTTCATGTACTAGGTCGTCTCTTGGACTCCAATGACTATTCACATTCGACGCCCAAAACACAAAGTGGATTAGGTGTCCAACACAATCTAGATCCATCTTACCTCCGGATTTACCAAGCACTGAGAGGTATCAAATCTATTGAGGTTCAAATCTCTTTTAGAATGGAAAAATATTTGATCCAAGACTTCATTAAGATGGATCTAGGTAGGTTTTATACAATAATGTTTTTAACCTATTATGCAAATCAAACAAGTTTGTTTCAATTCGTGATTAAAAAGAACTTAAAAATACATATTATATTATAATTATATTTGTTATTCATTAATTTTTATACATCTAATAAATTAAAGTTATTTATTACATGTTTTTACTAGGAAAAATTTATTTAATATTAAATCAAACTAAGAAATGTATTTCCTTAGATTTTTTTAATGCACAACGTAGAATTTTGCTTTTTTTAAATATATGATGTTGAAATGAAATAAGCTTTTATTTTTCTTTTCTCTTTTTATTTCATGTTTTTTTCCAAAACAATCTTAATTTTTTATTATATTATATAATATTTATTATTTTCCACTCGGTGTTGGATCATTAGAGGAATTTTGAAGTCTAAAATAGGCTTCCTACGGAAATTATAAAATAATAGTGGAAATAATAAAATAAGAGTAGATTACATCATCAAATTTTAGAAGGAATAAAGAAAAACCTATTTTTTCAACTCACATTTTCAACTTATCTCCCTATGGGTTATTCAAATTTCGAGTGACAACACTCGTTGGATACAAAATTTGATACCTCATCGAAAGAGTGCCCATGTTGCATACTTTTGATGGACACTACTATACGAAAAATGAGAAATTCATGAAAAACGTGATTGCAATCACATTTTTTCATATATTTCTCATTTTTCATGTAGCAGGGTCCATCAAAAGTATGCAACATGGGTATTCCTTGCATGAAGAATTAAAATTTTCATCTAATGATTACCACTGATCGAAATTTGAGTGGAACCTTTGGAAGATAAGTTGAAAAATTAGTTGTATTATTTTATTATTTTTTAATCTTTTTTTTTTTTTACTCCCAAAATGGTGAATCATCCCCCATGGTTGAAATCATCACCTTGAATCCCATTGGTTCTTATAAAGTTTATTTTGGTTGAAAATTTTTCTTAGGAGGCCCATTTTAGGCCTCAAAATTCCCCTAATGAGACAGTGATTAGGTTTCATTTTTTAAGAGAAAACACATTTAACACCCCGATGGGGGTGTTTTTTAGGTCATTAATGGCATCATCACACATGATTGACATGCATGTGAAGGAAATGGAGAGGAGAAAGGTGTGCATGGGGAAGGGTGCATAAGTCACCACATATCTAGCTTCAACCCTGATGTGGAAATCTACCGCCTTCAATCTCAACCTCTATTGGGTTTGTCAAATCATTTTAAATGTGGCCAGTGGTCACAAAAGGAATTTTATTTGACATTCTCCTGGTTTGCTTGAGTTCGATCTTGGGTGCATTTATGGAGACGCTTCACATGAGGTGGGTATTAAATGTGAGTTTTAACTTGCATGCCCTCACAAACTCACTTGTCCCTCCTTCACTTCAGCTCACCTAGGCAGTCTTTTTAGGTTGTTTAATACTCAGGTCATGGGTGGTATAGATAAGCGCATGGATCACACTCCAGGGTCGTATATTGTAACAGGTATTTCCAGGATAGAAAAATATCTAGGTCAATATCACTCACCAATGTTGGAATTCTGTGAATTTGGAGAAGGTCTATCTTTTTACTTACCCAAATCCTGCTTTGGTGTTAGCTATCAGTTATGTGATTGTCTATCATTAGATTACGATCATTCTTCAGTGTTTTGTGTTCTGGTTATTGTGTGTCATTTTGGTTTGGTAGTGTGGCTAGTTATTCTATTTACCCATATTTTGTGTCCTATTTTTACGGAACATAGCAATGGTTCCTTCTTTTGATTTTGTCGTTTTGTTGCCCTCTACATCCTCACAAATCATTGATTCCGCGGGAATTTCATTTAAATGTTTGGTCCTTATATGTGGTGTCTAGTACTCATGCACATTTTCAATTTGGTTTTGAAGGAGTCACAAGAATAGTCTTCCTAAGGGTATTATGTTCATTCCACACATGCCTCTCTCCACTGTAAACATTGTGCCAAAAGAAATTTTACAGTCCCCAGGGTATACGGTCATTTATCTTGTATTTGGTAGATGATGTATTACTAACATTTCCCCTTCACTTTTGTTCTACTTCTTACATCACCGGATTACCACTCCACCAATATTTTCATCCCTTGGTTCCATCCATGGTCTTGTTAATCAGGTTTGTTCGCATAGTTAATTTCATTATACTTTGGTCACTTCAATTAAGTTTTTCCTCTCTAATATTTTTTATGGATCCTTGGATGTGTCAACTCAGTTGTCAGGGTTGTGTCGTGGGAACAGCCACCTCTCGTTGCGAATGAATATTCATCTCATGCTCAATGGCCTACCACTTTGACTCTGTGCCCCCAGAAGTGAGGAATGATATCCTTCTCTTAGAAGCCAAGGAATTTGGTGATCAGGTATATTTCTCTGATATTGAAATCAGTGGCAACACCTTCAGATGGAATCCGGATTCTAGAAAATTTCACAAAAGGAGACTTCATTTTCTCCACTCAATGGCTATGAATCGCCAACTAGAAACCTTTCTTCACATGGTCATCCATGACATCCATGTTGATCACTATTATTTGCAAGACAAGATGAGATTAAAAGGATCGTCTGGGAAATCAGGGACAATCTAGATGGTATTGTCTCTAGATTAACTCAGGTTGATGTTACGTCGTGTTCCACTCAGATTTTGGATCAAACTCGTAGCCTCATACCCCATTTGTTATTAATGCACTAGCCAAAGTTCCACCACAAGGAAACTCCAATGATCTCTCTCCATTCATCATAGTAGACTAATAGTCTTCTTTGACAATGGCCTCCTCCTTTTTGCATATGATATATCAACTTCTATTATGGTTGTATGACGGTTACTATGTCTCAGTATGGTAAATGTGCACATTGTTTTGTTTGAATGCCCAATACAAACCATATATGTAATTACTAATGGGCTATGTAGTTTGAATGTTGGTCAATTTTTCATGCTATCTTTTTTGGATAATTTGAGGATCATGGGAATCTATTTCTTTCAGCATAGTTGTTTATGGGATCCCACATAGATTTTGGGAAGAAAAAGCTATCATTGTAATCTCAGTTACTTCGTAATATAAATATGATGCAGGAGCATATGGCTCATAAATATCATTGTATTTTAGTAGACATAGGGGGTCTTGTGTCTTCAAGGAATTTGGTTTCTTGAGTATTAAATTAATGAAATTATTATGGTTTTTAAGTAAGTTTATGAGAGATATTAAGAATAGGAATTAATTAGATATTGTGAGGAATATTGTAAATTTTCTCGAATGTTGGAGAACATGATAGGTTTAGGCCAGTTAAGATTCCATAGGGATTGAGAGATTTGAAAATCAATTTTAAATCAATTGTAAATATTAGATTAGGAATTAGTTGATGATTTTTTGGAGCTAGAGAGGATCCTTAGGGATTAGTTGAGACAAAAGTAGACGTAGAGGATATTTAGGATTTAGTTCAAAATATTAAGAATCTGAACTGAAATGGGTTACAAAACCTTTTGTATAAATGTAAGCCTAAAAGGCATAAAGAGAGTTAGTTAGTTAGAGAGTTAGAGAGTAAGTTAGAGAATTAGAGAGTTAGTAAGAGAATGAGAATCAGAGTTCAGAGATTAGATAAAGTTTGACTATAAGCCTACGGGAAGATAGACTGAAGTAGTGTCAAAACGCCACTGATATAAAAGATTAGGCCGAGAAGGAATTCATTGTGTAAATATTGATTTATTAATACAGAAGTGCAATTTCTGAGTTTGTGTGGACTGTATTGTATAATGGAATTATAAAATATGCATACTATCAGAGTATTTTCATAACATAAGCATGCAAGGAATTCAAAAAGAATCTGAGAGAGAGGACAATGCACAGAGGAGTATTGCGATGATTGGAAAATTTTGGAATCTGATTGAATAACCAAATCAAATTTCAGATGTGATAGCGTTTAAATAATACACAGAACAAAGCTCAAGAAGGAGTCAAGCGGAAGAACAATCAAAGATAGAAATTAGTGGAAGGAATAAGAAATCCTTGCTTCAACCTGGTTCTATGGTTGAAGTCTTCGATGCAACGTATGGATTGATCAAGCCCGGAGCAATGTCATTGAACAATCAAGTTGCACACGGAAGATCAACGATGTAGAAAGAATTAAACAACAAACATCGCGAACCATCGGATCGACCAGATCGATGGATGATATTGACAGAAGATGAATGTCGAAGATTAAAACGATGTGTTAGTAGAAGGATGGGGCAGTCTTCGCAAGTGGTCAGTGGTATCTCATGTGCCCTAAAAGTGGTAAATGGTATTCTATGATTTCACATGATTAACCTGAGAGGTTGACATGTAGAATGAGAAAACTACTTTTCTCACGCGCTCTCGATCTGATATCGGTTGTGCAAGATTTTAGACGAGATTACACGATAGTCGTTGGATCGAGTGGGATTGATTGACGGTGGAGATCGGAAAAGCTAGTTGGCGAGTGGGTGACATGATAGTCGTTGGATCGAGCAGGATTGATCGACGGTGGAGATCAGCCAAACTACTTTTCTCACGTGAATTTGGAAAATTAAGCGTCGTGCTAGTTATAGCTCGATATGGTTGATAACCATTAGATTGAGGAATGAGATCAATGGCAAAGATTTAATGCGCTAAGGAGAGCATCGATATATGTGCAATTGTTTGTGGAATGGAGCAAGGTAAGGTTTAAGTGTGGTTTATGAAATATTTCTATTATATGGAAATTATAATAGAAATAAATGGGATTAATGTATTATGATTTAAGTTGAGTTTTAACCAAAGTCTAAAATTCGTGGTATGGTTAATATGCACGGGTAATAAGAATTAACCAAATATTACGAAGGATTTATAAGGTTCCACTCAAAGGTTGAAAAGGTCCAGACTTTGGATAGTTAAATCGAACGTTGCCGCATAGAGTTTATTGAAGGAGCATTAAACCTTGACTTGTGAAGGTTTTACTAGGAAGGAATATTAAAATTCCTGAAACATAGTGTGACATGAAATTTTATTTGCATAATGTGGGTAGATGCGGCTTTTGCTGCATCATTTTTGGTATAAGAGTTGAACAAGGAAATTCTGCATGGAAAATTTCTTTGAGAAAACTTAAACAGAGTTATGTTTTGAAGATATGTGTATAGGCAAGAGGAGATTAGATTTTAAAACTGACAAATAGTAGGCACACAGAGATAAAGTGTAGCAAAATTTGCAAATGTAAAGAAACAGAGAACAATCCATTCGAAGTGCAGATTAATGGGAGAACAAGATCATGCAGAGATCTTGAAGATGAGATGATATGTTTTTGTTTTAATTTGGTTTGAAGATTGTGGTTGCAGAATTCAGGTTGTAGTCAAAAGAAGGTATCTCAGCAAAAGAAAAGAAGCAGTAATGAAGGAAGATGGTAAGAAGTTTTTAATAAAAGAAGAGGTGGCTAGAACTTAGTATTTCATTTGTGATTGAAATACAAGAGGACAATTGTGTTGTTAAAAGGTGCAGATGAGTTGAAGCCTAGAAGGAGTAGAGGGAAGTGCTCAAAGAGGTTCGAGAGAATAGAGAACCAAGTGCTTTCCAAAAGACCAAGTACAGAGGAAAACTTGGTGAGGTAAGTGGTAGCAGGGAGGACTTGCTGTTATAGAGGCTTTAGTGTAGCTCATAGTAAGTGAGTGAGGAACTCATGAAGATAGAGAAGGAGATGACTATTGATAGTCATAATAAAGATAACCGAGGTTTTGAGAAAGACCACATTAGAAGAAAGGAGAGGAAAGAGGATGCCAAGGCAAATGGCCTACAGAGAAAATTAAGTGAAGAAGAATATGAGAGGGAGAAGCTTGTGATTGAAATTCATCTTGAGTTATTGATGAAGATGTTGCAGATAAATAAAGAAGACCAGAGGCATGGTTCTGTCATCAGGAAGAAAGTCAAGTGGCAGAGGCTACAAGAGAAGAGAAATCAACAGGTGAATATGCAGTTAGTAGAAGAGCTGATGAAGCTTGAATAGGTAATGAACGTTAAATTGAAGTATGAAAAACTCAGAGAAGCTAAGTTGAAAATGGACGTTTCCATCTGTGAAGTAGAATAGGGTGAAGTTCTGGGTGAAGATGAAAACTCAAGATCTGTGAAAGATCTTATGAACCATTGTGCGAATTCAAGACAACAAGAAGTTTACTTTTCCGAAGAAGAAATTATTGATGATTTTCTGAACTATTCGACAAATTCGGATCAATAGGAGGATATGAAACCTTGTATATTTCAATCTAATAATTTTGATGTGATTTCAGGTTTTACAGAGGATGAGCAATCTTTTGAGACTGTTAAAAGTATGGAAGAGTATCTTTTAGAAGATAAATACTCTGAAGTAAATAATGATGGAGAATGTCTCTTGAATGAGAAAAGCAGTGAATTATGACAATAGAAAGAATTTAGTAATACATTGACGTTTTATGTTGTTACAACACAAGAACAATTTCTTGTGAAAGAAGGAGATGAAATTCGAAGTGAAGAACTGATATGTGAAGCAACAGTTGAGACTGTTGAACCTTGTAATTCTCAAACTGATAATTTGTGTACAAATGCAGGAATTATAAGTGATGATGAAATACTTATGAAGTGTCAAAGAGAGATTGAATTGCGGGAATATGTGCTAGAAAAGTCAGAGTATGACAGTATGATTGTAGATGAGGGAGTTCGCTACAGTTGATAAGAGCAGAAAGACATCATTGAAGCAGATGGTGTGGAAGAGAGACTTGCTGACAATCTTGAGAGTCCTTTGGAGAATTCTTTAAAGAGGTTGAATCAGCATACTGATGTGTCGATAGAGAAGAAAAAATCAGAGCAATATACTGAGATGTTGCCAGAGAAGCAAGAAGAGGTAATGAGGCCTTATGTATATTTAATTTTGATAATTGTTTTATGATTACAGGATTTGATGAAAATGAGACGGGCATGTATCAAGTTGAAGAGTTAGTTTTAGAATTGAAGAATACTGGAAGTTTCCAAGTCAGACATGCTGATGAGGAAAATGAAAAGCATGAAGATACCATGCTTGAAGAAATTAAATTGACTGTTAGAATCAATCGAGGAAGTGAAGGAAAATTATTAAGGGTTGTCAAAGAAGAGGAAGGAAAATATGTTGGAATTGATGAACAACATAGTGATGCATTTGAGAGGAATCAAGTACAAGGGGAATTGGAGGACAATTTATTTTTTGAATATAAATTTATAGATATTGAACAAAGGTTGTTTGGGAAGTAACAAGAGAATAAGGATGAAAGGGAGGTAGTAAGAATCCGACAACTTCAAAGAGAAGATAATGAACAACAGTTTGAAAATGAGTGGATAGAGTACAACAACAAATGGCAGATTATGTACCAATCAATGATGTGATGGAGATAGAGATTGAAGAATTTTGGCAATTAATGATGAAGCAGTCCAGATGGACGACATTGACAGCAACAGGAAGAATGATCAATCAAAATTTGAAACTGATTGACAAGGAGAGTAAGATGAAACAGAAGACAACAAACATACAACAACAACATAGGAACAGAGCATTCAGACAACTACAAACTAAAGTTTGGGACCCTGGAGTTTTTCTATCAACATATAAGGACACATGATCTGGAGATCATGAATGTTTTCAAGCTTGAGAGTTTGTGTTATGAAACCAGCTCACAAAAATATAGAAAAGATAGATCAACACCTTAGAATTCAGCCTCTTCGAGGGGGCAACCTCATTTACATTACATAAATGAACAATTCTTGGATGATTGAAATGAAAAAACCTCCTTTCTATATATAGGAGTCTAAGGGGTCACAATATAACTAAGCCAACCTAACAATAATAATATAAAGGCA
>APFE030236269.1:11849-30855 GCA_000404065.3 Pinus taeda
TGTACATGTATGTGGGGAATTAGCAAGCGGAAGGTTATTGCCTTAGAGATAACTTTGTTCCTCTTCTTAGATAACTCAAGCATTTTCTCTCCACCTTGCACAAAAGGTTTTAGTTGGACAATATCTAAGAGATACATTGATAAGGGGTGTATAATTGTATCCCAAAAACTTTATCTTCTTCAGCCTAAAGCTTTGCACTACTTACTAGTCAAATGATCAAGGCTATAATCCTTTCTTTTTACATTGGACATAGCCATGCCATGTCAATGAGCATGCTAAAGTAGAGGGTCTCAAGCACATTTTAGAGTTGGAATCTCATCTTGAAAATTAGAACGTGAACTCCATGAGGCAAAACAAGAAATTATTGGAGGGAGAGGTTGTCTCTCTAACACTGACATCATTGTTGAGGTTCCTTTATTGATCCTGAACATGGGTAACACTAGTGGGAGAAAAAGGCAATACTTGCACACCATTGACCTATATTGGAAAATGAAGTCTTTACAAGGGAATATGTTGTTGGATAGAAATGATGCCAAATACTAGCCCCTACTAACGTTTTATGAGCTTCGACTTTGCATGAAGGACCTGGGTTATAGAATGGAAAGGATTGAAGCCCACTTCGATGTCCCCCCCAAGCTAAATAGCTCCATATAGCATGGAAAGGAACCTACTGAGATGGGTCCTTGATCTAGGTGGATCTCCAGACACTAGTGGCATGAAAAAAGCTAAAAATTAAAAGTGCTAGAAAGTTGATTAACTTGACATCAGATCCAAGTGCTTGTCGCCCTGATTCCAATAGCACAATCGATGCTCTAATCCGAGTCTGTCTGAAGAAGATAGAAGTAGTCAAAGTTTTGGGTTGACTTACCCATGTGGCAGGCTTAAGGAGGGCAAAATTTAGCAAGAATTCAACACCAGAATCAGGCCAGTTTTTTGGGCAAAATTATGGGTTTGTTAATTTGTTTAATATTGCCTAAGGTTCTAGAAAAATTTGAAAGGGCTGGTGGAACCATTTTTTTAAATAAAAAGAAAATATATGAAAATATGGGACGGGCGGCCATGACCCCGCTGCCCCTGAAACCACCCTAACAAAATAATATTTAAATGGGGTGGGAGGCCATGACCCCGCCACCCCCGGAAGTCCACCAATAAAACATAATACATATATGGTGTGGGGCGCAGGCTGTCAACCCCACTGCCCCTCCACCTCACCATTACACATTGGACCATCGACGCAGATTGTGGGGAGCGGACCACCAGGACCGGCGGACCCACCTCCTACTATATCATTTCAACTATTTTTTTAATAAAAATAGAGGGGCAGGATTTGATCCCCTGACCCCTCTAGAACCACCCAAAATTTTTAGCTAGCATACCAATAGTCAACTTTGGAAAATCCGCCAGCAAATTTATATTTAAACGCTTATGTAGAGTGCAACGGTTAGGAGAGTGCACACGTATTTTGAGGCAGATGACTTGTAGGTGGTGGAACCGTGAGCAGGCATGTGGCGGGGCGGAACCTTGCTTGAGCACATTTTCCAGGGGGTCAATTTTGGTCCAGTGTCAGAATTGGGCAAGTTTTATATCAATTTTGCACCTCTCGGCGACATGAACTCAATGGTGATGCCAATTTCTGCAATAGAGCTCTCTATTCCTTCACCATTTTCCAGATTGGAGGTATAAGACTCCTTTTTGTAAATGTTGATTGTACTCTTCTTTCTAATGCCACTTAATGAATGAAGGCCTCCCCATTGATTAAGTAGGGCCCCGAGACATAGTCCAAATTGGACGAACTCTGTTATCAAGTCCCTTGTCTTCTTTCATGCTTTTATGTGTTAAGCTGCAATTTATCCATGTAATTCTTTAATAAATCTATAAGAAAAAGATCTTGGATCAATCCTTTTCACTCCAATTACGCCCCATGATTTTCTTCTACTTTTGTGATTTCTTTTGTCTTATCCATAACTTGTTAGTTTAAATATCTTAGTTGGTTGGATGTCATCATTTTTTGGACAAGGTCTTTTGTATCATTTGGCTTAAATTTTCGACCTCACTATATGCTAGTTAAAATATTAATGACTTTCCATTGGTCTAGTTTCCATAGTGGTAGACAAGGGCATGCTTGGGATTTTTAGACTTGTAATTTCCTGAAATATTAATAGAAAATTTAACGTTACAAAAAATAAATAAAAAAATTGGCCATAAAAACTTTCATATTGGTAAAACATTTGAATGGTGTATTTCTCAATATGAGAGATTTAAAATGGTTTATAATACAAAAAGGAGGTAGGATTTTCAAGCATCCTGATGAAAACCCTTAATCCTTCGGTTGTTTCCATGTCTCTAGGGGATTCTCAACTTTAGGATTCTTCCCTTCATCTACAACTCCCTTATTGTGTAGCCATCACTACTGATTTGTTAAACCATGAGGAATTTTTTTGTAGTAGATTTCTTCCCTCTCTTTCAAAGTGATGCCATTTCCTCATATCATTTGAGCTTTTCAATCTTCATGAAGCCACTCTTAGGGGGTACACTTTGTCTATAGGTAGGAGTCATTGAAGTATTCTCTACACTCACATTCAAAATAAAGGATCAAATAGGAATCCCTTCCGTCTCAATGCAACTCCTACATGGGATTGATAGGTAGCCTTAGGAAGGGATTTTTCTCAAAGATTATGGTATAGCCAAGAATTCCGCATTCCTCTTAGTCTCAAGGCGAAATGAAGGAGTGAAAGGCTAGGGAGCGCCCTCTTCCTTTCAATCATTATTCTTTAAGGATGATCTAAATCTGGGGCTCTCACAACTGACTACCAAATACCTCTCAAGGACAACCTTCATTGTAGAAAAAGCATAAGATATTATAGAACTAGAGGTGGAATAACCCTAATATGACATTTTCAACCTATTAATGAGAAGAATTCCATAATATATTGTTTAATGGGTTTTGACCATCAACATCCATGCTCTAGAAAAGCATGCATGGGCCAATACCATCTTAATTTAATCACATACAAACTTAATACTTATAATAAGCTTACAATATAACAAGATTTTTAACCATGGATATTCACCCTCACTTTACCATGGATATTATTAACTTGCCAATAAGATTTGTTACAATACCATGGGCCAATACCATGACTTATCAATACCAGATGCCTGAAAACCATAACTCATTTCACAATCAAAATAATTTAATTTTATAACATTTTTAAAATTAAATGTAAAGAAAAAATGGTTATAATTACTTTTGCGATATATTTAAACTGTGTATCCTCACCACTACTAAATATATTTCATATATATTCCATAGAGAGAGATGGAGTTAAGGGGGGGAGAGAGGGAGGAAAGAACAAAGACAAATAGAGATAGAGGTGAAGAGAGAGAGGTTGTGGGGTGGGGGAAACAAAGGGAGGTGGAACATAAAGGGATATGGAGGAAGGAAGAGAGAGAGAGGACTTGAGAGAGAGGAGAGAGAGTAAGGGAGAGAGGAGAGCGAGAGGGAAGAGAGAGAGGCTATTTTTAGATGTAATGTATATAATTTATTTGTGCCTTCAAAAATTCAAGGCTCCAGTGAAGTGCCATGATTAGCACTAACAAGAGTTGTACATGGACTACATGGACACATCCTAATGTTCTCACACATGTATAGAGGATATACATGTTGAAAATTACGTTTACGATGCTAGGTAATCATGTGGTGAGTGAAAAAAAATTTAAGGATGAAAGATTTATTGGTAAATTATAAGAGACTTCAAAGTTGGAATAAATAACATTTAGCTTGGTTATCTTTTTTTAATGTGTTTAAGTACTTATGGTAAAACTAAAAACTAACAATCTTATTTGTTTATAGAAACCAACTATATCCATCTTAACTCTAGATCTATCAAGCATTGAGAGGGATGAAATCTCTTGAGGTGCAAACCTATTTTAGAGTGCAAAAATATTTGATCCTTCTCAGAAGTTGGTAGATTCAGAGCTAAGATGGATCTAGTTAAGATATATATACACAAGTTTGAGATAGGTATTGTAACCTTTGCATGCATCTATATCAAAATAGATCTAAACAAAGGGTTTCCTAATAGGATATTTCTCAATTGGAATGATATAACCTTTTCATTGCTGGTGGATTATAAAAACATAAAAACACAACTTTCCATTCCTACCATTCTTGTCAAGGGCGTTCTCATCCACTTGATGCCAAGAAAAAGAATTGAGGACAACAAGACCCAAAAGGATATAAGAATTCCTAAACTCACAAGAAATATAACATGCAACAACAAAAAGAAAGTGCAACCAAATCTAGTCCTTCACCCTTAGCATAGCCCCCTCCCTCTTCTTCGGTAGTTGTGAATTGGAGGACCCCTTGGGCGAACAACCAGAGATTTTTGAAGAGGCTACAGGGGGAGAAGAAGAAGGAGAACCCATTCCATAGACTCCCCATTCCTCCTTCACCATCTCCCCACTTGAATAGAGATAAGGAAGAAACCGCTATTGTAGGTCCTCTGGAAATGGAAATGCATCAAGAAAATGCAACCATTATCTCCATGTTATCTACTTCCAACAATTTATCAAGATAGATTGAAATTCACAAGAAAAAAGGAAGAAAAGACCTTTAAACAACTCAATGATTGCTTTTTGTCTCTTATTGCTAGTCTACCCCTGAGTGGAACAACAAATGACTTTTGTCTCTATTTTTCATGGACTCTCCTCTAATTTTGCAAGTTCTTGACTTTACTGCCTCTTGTATGGTTTCCAAAATATTAGGCCAAAAACAATAATTTTGCTAAATTATTATAAAGCATTTATGTTGTAATACAAAAGAAGGTTGTAAAAAAATATATGAGAAAATGGAATACATCTACATTGGTACTTAATATACTTATAATTATATTTATTTTTAACATATATAATGAATATATTTAATATAGACTTAATTGTTAGTAATATTAAAAGTTTAATATTATTATCATTAAGTATATTTCATATAATGTAATTGCAATATAATATATATTAAAAAAATCTATCAAAAGTATTTGCTAATTTCTATTATTAATTAATGATAAACATGTATTTTAGTGTACTAATAATATTTTTTTCCCCTGTTTAACATATTTTATCAACAAAAATCAAATTCATAAAATATATTCAATCATTCTTCATTATAATCAATCATGGTTATCTAAGTATAATCTAACACACTCAAAATTATTTTATTATTTAATAATGTTTTTTTTTTCTTTTTTCAATTAGGTTTATTTCGAGTGGTTGGGAAGAATGATTGTTTTCCTGCATCCAAGTTCAATTCTTGCAAGTGACATGTTGGACTCATATGGAGTATGAGCCTAAATAATATCTCACCTATGGTGCTTTGTTACAAAAAAATAAAAATAAAAATAATAGATAACAGTTTTTGGTGTGGTCTAACTATTGAAAGTTTTGGTTTATTTGGCTATATTTCAATGATATAATTTTTGTTGGATTGTGATCTTTTATTGTTTTAAATATGTTCTTGAATACATAAATGGATTTAGCATCTTGAAAAACCCCTAGTGCACTAGGATTATGCATATCACATAACTCAAACTTATGATTTCAACAAATCTCTATTGAATTTCAGGCAAAATTGATTTAAAAATATTCCTGCAAAAGAGTCAAAATGTCAAAAAGTTAAATTAAACTATGGGTTTTCCTATATAATGTGTTATATATAAATTTATCAAACACAACCAACTATAATAAAACATAACTAACCATTTAATTACAATTAAACATAACAAATCATTGTTAACCATATTCAACTATATTCATCAAATATAGTTTAACATACTCACAAATACTTTATTATATTTTTTAATACCTCTTTAACCATTAGAATAACAAAGTCACAAGAATATAATACAATGAGGTACTTGTTTCTATAATTTTATTAAAGTAACAAAATTTCAAGAATATAATACCATTAGAGGTATTTCAAAGTTCCTATATTGGGTTTGTATACAAATGACCATGAGTTATCCCTCGAGAGATCTTTTCTATCTGCACGTGTAATTAGTAAAAACGAAGAAAATTTATCTATGCTTAATGTACATATGGGGTTATCGCATCCCTCATTATAATGCTCTTGATAGATAAGAAATGAAAAGTAAAGGAATCCCGAAAGGTTCAAAACGTGGGGGAATCCTCTCAAAGGTATTCAAGGCATTCGAATATCATCTTCGAGACAAAAAGAAAATTAAAACTAGAATTCATGAAGATAGGAAGTGACTTACCTTTAATGGGCCTTAATGATCTCTTAGCAACCTTCTTGCAGCTCCAGCAATCTGGTTGGAAAACACATTAGCTTCAACGTTTTTGTCCCTATATAAATATGGAAAGTAATGTGAGAAAAGTGGATTGTAGTTTCTTAATATCTCAAAATAATTGTTGAAACATGAATTTTCTTAGAATAGAGTGACCTTTTATCCATTGTATTACAAAGAAAGATTCACCCAAGTTTTGTTAAAAAAAAAATTAAAGTAAGAATTATAACTAATTTGAATGTCCTGAGTTCACTATAGTTATTTATAACCTGACCAAAATCCCAATTTTGAATGTAAAATATGGTTTTGGGAGAGGAAGATAATACCTTTAGTCCTTTTATTTTGGATTGGCTTGTGAAATGTCATGAGTTCACTATAGTTATTTATAACATGACCAATCTCAATTTTGAATGTAAAATATGGTTTTGGGAGAGGAAGATAATACCTTTAGCCCTTTTATTTTGGATTGGCTTGTGAAATGTCATGAGTTCACTATAGTTATTTATAACATGACCAATCCCAATTTTGAATGTAAAATATGGTTTTGGGAGAGGAAGATAACAACTTTAGCCCTTTTATTTTGGTTTGGCTTGTGAAGTTTTTTGAAGAAAGCTTAAGAAATGGTTTTATTTATATTATATGTTGATATACGAATATGATGAGGGATAGAGGAGAATTAAGGAAAAACACTTAAGCTATCAAGATTTTGAGAGGTGCTTTTAAAGTACAGGGTGTATTTACTTTCAAATATAATTGTATTTTTGGCTAGTGATATTCCCCAAGCCAAGGTAAGGGGAAGAGCTTTAAAGGATTTGTGTCATTGTCTTGATGCGAATATTTTTTTTATAGAGTTTTATTTTCTTTTTTCTTTTTTAATCTCATTATACCTTTAATATCTTTGCAAGCCTACTTTGAGAAGGGGTAGAAGAGAATGCGATGGTTATCTATATCCAAGTTTACTTTGCATAGGCTGCATTTACTTAGGTCCTCCAAGCCTTTTTGGTGAAATATTGTAGGTACAAAATCTTTTTATTTAGGACAAACAACATAAAGTTTCATTTTCGTTTGCTAGACATTTATAGTACTAGATAATTTTCATCACCGAATTAGTGGTTAATTGTTGCCTTCTAAAAACATTATGCTCAACTATATAATAAACCATTTTAATATTATTTCTCTTTTTATTATAACACCAATATATATTTAAACATAGTTTAAAATACTCAAGTTTAATTTACTATTATTGAAAGAAGGAAAAAAATAATTAATAGGATATTATCTAGTCTTAAGGGGTTGGATGTGCAATAAGTTTTTCACTGTCAAGAAAGATTTAATTCTCATGAGTGCCAACCCTAAATGCATGGGGGTACCTTGAGGTAGTTCTTGAATGTGGTTACACTTATAGAGATTATACTAAATGGTGTCATGACCATGCATAGATAAGTGGCCCAAAGTCAATCCGCTACATGCTTCAATTTTGAAAAATGAAATCTCTCTCTCAAGATTGGATTTCAAGGGTATTGTTGTATAATGAATCCAATGTTTGAAGTGACACATATAAAATATATCCATGCTAATGGTTGGTGTGGCCCAAGCTGGAATTATCCCTATATGATTTTAATGACTTAAATACCCATGGATCACAATTTTTTAAACCACGGGCTAGTCTCACAAGTCATAAAAATACAAAAAAACACAGAAAATAAAGATATTATCTAAATCAAATAAAAATAAATTAAAAATAATATAACATTAATATAGTATCCATTATTATATTATTGTGAATATATTTATTTTATATTACTAATTCAAAAAATAATTAATTATATAAATTTCATAAATATTATATCATGTAAATAATGTAAAATATTATTTAATACAATTGTTTTAATCTCCAACATAAACTTTGTATTTGTCTTTAGAGTATTGCATAATTGGTGTAGATCCATATTAAACCCGGATCTATGCAACACCAAGAGGTAACACTAAGAGGAATCAAATATCTTGAGGTGAAACTCTTTTAATGTGCAAAACTTGAAGAAAGTTTTGCACCTCCAAAGATTTGATCCCTCTTGGTCCTTGGAAGATGAGGCATTAAGATGGATCTATGATAGTTTACTTTAAAAAAAAAATTCTTCTCACTAAATATCAAGTTGATATAAAACTATTTCACATAACATAGACATTCAAATGTTCTATTTATGGTCATCATTAACATTTTTTTCTCTATCTTGTATGAAATTGATATTTAAATATTAGTTAACATGGATATTCAAATATTTTATTCAAGGTACACATATTGAAATATAAAAGCAAAATTACAAGTTTTCACTGTCAATTTCTTTATCTATCTATATATAAATTTGATATACAATTATGTTACTTAATATGGATATCCAAATATTTTATTTACGACCTACATGTTTATTTTATTTTATTTTTATTAATATGTTTGATATCGAACAATTATTCGTGTATTAACATTTTTAATTGTTTTAATGTAGGTGTTGACATACTTGCCTACAGAAAGAACACAAACCATTGTGAAGATCCATTAAGTCTCTTCTAAAAACAACAACAACAACAAAAATATAATAAAACATGCAAGTTTTAATTAAAGTGTTAGGTGGGGTCCCCTATGCATGGGTGTAATAAGGTGATCACAATGTTATCTTTTTTTTTTGTTTTTTGTTTTACATGCAAGAGTTTCTATAAAGGGGTCCTTGGTTACAATTTGTATTATGCCATTTCAATAAGATTTTGACTAATTGAATATTATTTTAGTCTTCATATCTTATAAGAACCAAGTGATGGAATAATTATATAATAAGTGTTAATATCTATATATATATATGGGTTGGTATCTAAAATGTGTTTTTTTCCTTTAAGTTTAGGTCATCAACCCACCCAAACCTTGGACTTTGTATTATATAAATGAACATAAACCAAACCCTGATCACTATATCGTAAAGCACATTACATGTCGACCCTCAGTGCATATCACTTAAGGATCTAAGAATATTTGAAATGTTAATTATTAGGAGATATATATTTCATCAACACGATACCCATACTCCGCACATTACATGTCGACCCTCGGTGCATATCATAAGGATCTAAGCATATTTGAAATGTTATTGATTAGGACATATATATTGCATCAACACGATACCCATACTCCACAATTGGTATATCCAAAGACATGTTATATCAGTAAATTGGCTTTAATCCACATTATTGATGTTTTGATAATTGAAGTGTGATCTAGTTGATTTGGTGCATACACATGATATTTAAAAAAATTGGTTGCATAGAGTTTCATTTAAACATTAGATCCTCGTAATTGATGTGATCCATAACTAAGTGATAATGCATCAATGCACATCAATGGTCAATTCATATGATACCGTTGTATTGCCTTATATTTTGTTTTTGGTGGAATTATGCACTATATATGGTTTTATAGTTTCCATGTAACACTCTTATATGATAGATGCATTAAATCTTGATTGAATACGAATATATATTAATATGTAATATTCCATAATTGGACATGTTTGATGTTTAGGTTGGTAGTACTATGGTTTAATGAAAATGCATCTTACAAAGTTAACACACTTGACATGCTTCGAAATGAGAGTCAGGCCTCTAGCTATCCATCGCATGCACCCAACTTTAATTTGGCACCAAGAATTTGTTGTGGAGCCAAGAAATTTGTAGAAACCCTAGCCTAGTTCTGGAACAATCTACAATTGTCACATCACTCACCATAAACACTTTGGTTCAAGGTCTTCTTTCATTTCATGCTCATTAGGAAAAAATGATATCTAAGATAACAAGTATGTTCACTATAAAATCTATTTATTGTTTTTTTACCAGGTTAATCCCTTCCACCATCTCTTCCTTCTCTTATTCCTCATGTTATTGATCTAAGCTATACATGCTAAATAAGTAATTTTCCTTCGAAATTTTTCTCCAATATTAACATACACATGCTTCTTGTATTCCTCCTACATGGTTTATGCCATATTTGTCACTACAATTCCTTGCAAATTTATTTATGTGAATATAGTCCCATAGTACTACCCAAGTTTGTGAACAATACCCTATCAATTTTTTATTATATCCTGACAAAAGTTACATTTTGAATGCATATAGTGTAGTTTACAGTTACTATACTAGAAATATATTGGTATGGGTCAATTTATAACAACTGTTTATTGTTGTAATTTATTGTTGTAATGTGTCTTTGTTTCCTTCTTTTTGACACTTATAATGGACACAAACTGTAAAAATTTAAGTCTTGATAGTTTGCCTCTTCACCACCAAGGTATTTAATATTTTTTTCAACTGAAGAGATAGTGCTTGGAGAAGGTCTCAAGCATACATAATCCTACTTGAAGTTAGACAATAGGACGTATAAAACCAAACCTCCCCTCTGAGGTATCTAATCATTTATCATTCATTGGCCAAAATAGATCATGGGCTTATTTGACCTTATCATGTTACTCTCTATCCCTCGTCGCTTATTCCTATGGATATTTTGTATATTACCCATGTAACTTTTAACATGTAATGGAAGGTCGTCCCTAGGGCTTGAGATGATCGTTGACTCATTGTTTGTTTTTTAAAATGGGCACATGACTATTTCACCCTTTACAACCTACCTTATAAAATACCCAGAAAGAAAATACATTTTTTGAATACTATTATCAGCTCTAGCTAATGTCGTATCATACATTTGGCTACTCTATGAATTTTTCAACTGGTCATCATGAATTAATCCCTAATTAGATATGGTGTTCTTGACTTGGGGTAAATGAATTTCTACAACAAAACACTCACATGTCCCTCATACCTACCACTTTTTGCCTCCTCATGCCAAATTTGCATCCCTTCAATGCAAGAAAGTTGTGACTTTAACTTTCACCATGGACAACATGAATAATATAAAGTTATTTGACCTTTAAATAGGGTAATTCTATTATTAAAAAATACATTGTCTTCCAGTTTATTATTGATTTTTCATCATCTTTATGTGATGACCTATTGCATTGCATCTTGTGCACTATCTTTTTGTTTGTTATTATGGAAAAATGTGTTCATAAAAATGGTGCATGTCTATAAATAGTTTTTGTATGTTAAAGGAAAAAAATGAAAATTTGTGCAATATCATCTCATATAGACCTGAAAATTTTCCTTTCTTATGAGATTATGGAAACATACTTGCATACATTTACAATATTAGTTTTACTTTAAACTGATGCCTTGTTGAGATATATATTGTTTGGTCAAGTTATATCATTTTCTTTAAGTATGTATGAGCCATCCCTTCCCTACAATAAAGCTATTTTTCCTTGTCCCTTGTGTAATTTATTGTCACACGCCATTCCATTTACATAGACATGATATTGAACACTATATTCTTTTCCAAGTTATAAAATTACATTATGAAGTTTACTTGCATATAGACACTATGGTTGCTAGATATGTATACATAATGAGTTATCATAGTAGAGAGTTGTACAACAATAGAAGAGAGCATGACAAACATGGGAATGTCTCGTGAAGAGAAAACCATAATAAAATAATTTGATTTTCCATCCATTTTGATGCTAATTCCGAGTTTAATCAATTCACTAAGACATGGTGTCTTTATCTCGGAGGCTTGCCAACCCATTAACCCACTCCACATTAATCTAAAAACATGCCATTACCACACCCTAGTCTTTTTTAGATTCCACAGTAACATCCCCTATAACCACAAAACCATATTTTTTTAAAGGATGGAACTGAAATCCCATTGCACATCCTTTTTGACACACATGGCGTCCATATATTTCTCATCATAAAGTACCTCTTTTTCCTTCCACTCATTGAGGTCCCTTTGCTACTTCACAAGCCATGGATGAGCACCATGATCAACCCTTACAGTCTCCTCCTCGCACAATTATAGGTAAAATTCACCCCCCTATAGCCCCTACACTTTGTTCATCAAAGGCTACCTCTTCACAATCCCAAAACCTTTCTTCTAGGATGGGTGACAGGAGAGAGATTTCCATCAAGGATATGTTTCCAAAGATACATGCTCAGGAGAAAGAGGAATACAGTAAGGGAAAAAAGTTAGATGATAAATAATTTAGAGAACCTAAAAATCCTTCACTTATGCGAGGCACAATTTTACTTCACTATTCAAACTTTATACAATTTTCTATGTTTTATAGTACCTTGCAACATGCTTTCCTTTCACACAGACTTTGGTTTTTGGTATATTTTGCAACACATTTTCAGTGTAGTTTGTTTTATAACAACACTATGTTTTGGGTATGTAAATATTTTATGACATACGTTTTTGGGAGTTACACATAAATATGTCATTGATGTATAGTCTATTTATGTGTTGATTCTTCTATGGTTATAAATATGCATGTTAATGTGGGGAGGCACAAGCACGACACAAGGTATCTTGATGATAAAATGACTTATGGTGGATGTTGTTTTATGATACAAATGTTTGTTGTTTACAACATGCATACATAATATTGGGAGGCACAAGGAATTTATTTCCAATTATGTGATGTGAATGATGGGGTAATTTATTTAATACATAATATTATTTGATGTTATTATGGATGCACATGTTCATGTCAAGAGTCATAAGGGTGGTTTTAATTCATGAGATGTATGAGGGGGGGCCCACCTACCAAAACTCACTTAAAATAAAAATAAAAATAAATAATTTAAAATTCCTTTAGAACTCTTTTTCTTGAATGTTAATAAACTATATTTGAAATGAATTAAACTAATGAGTAACTAATCTCCCTAACTATTCCTAGAGAATACAAAATCGAAAAAGATTATGAAGGAAGGGATGGAAAACATGTGAGAAGAGGTATGCATCAGATCTGAAAGTTTTCATTATTTTTCTCTGATTTATTATTCCTATAAGTATAGGAGGTTGACCTATTTAATGACAGAAAAATGTTTTAAAGGAGTAACAAGAAGGAGAGTAGATTCATCCCTCATTTCTGTGATATTTTCCATTGTATTTTATTTCCTGCATTCAATTATGCTTATAGAAGGTTTGTCATTTAATGTTAGTGGTAATAGATAAATTATTTGCAGAGAGATTTTGTTGATTTAATCATATCATAATGATCCCAGAAAGATTTTTAATGTTGTATTGTCTTATTTTTGTTATAAGAGTGTCCCTGTATGAGATCTTTATGCCATAGGAACTTATGAATTAATTGTTGGCCAATAGTTCCCGCAGAAACTAGCCAAACAATAAGCTACAACCACTTTCATTAATAAAAATAAGCTTTTTACAACCATTTTTATTCTCCATACCTTTCCATAATTTCATTTATATTTCATGAACACCTTAAGTTGAAATTTATTTTAATGTTTATGAGATTTATATAGCAGTTTGTTATATGCTTTCATAGCCTTATGGCTAACAAGGTATTTCCTTAAATATGCTCATAAAATTACCTTTATTTAAGTTTCTTACTATTCATATCCATTTTTTATTGGCTATTATATATTATTCAAGTTGTTCATACTTTTGTTTCTTTGTTGTAATGTATTGTAATTACTGCATTTTCTACTCTCTTTAGAAGATGCATATTATGCTCATATTTTTTTTTTTTACTGTAATTTTTTTTTAAATAAATAATAATAAATAAATGAATGAATAAAACCAAAGGGATTAAGCTCTGAGCCTAGTCCCATTATCTCACACACCCTGTTAGATTCGAGGGTTTTTCGGTGAAGCATAAAACTTCATCCATTAATGGTAGGTATTATTTTATTTCTTTTGATGTAACGTTATGGGACAACATATATCCCTTTATGAGATATAAAGGGCCTCTCAGTGCAATTACTATTTAATGATATTTTTTATAATTTGAGCCTGAATATTTCCATAGTTTTTTGTTTCTATATAGTTCACAAACCCCAATATTGGTGACCACAATGCCCACAAAATATTTGTACTATGCAGATTCACCTAAAGGGATTGCTTCCTATTAGCTCAACCACAATGTTAAAATTGTAGCAAGAAAAGGCTTCATTTGACTAATGCCTTAGTCAAATGGACAAAATTCAATTTTCCACATCAAGAGGATGACTTGGATTGCAATTAGCTAGAGTGACATGGCCTTGTCTACTAGTTAAATCACTAAACACAAGTTATGGGCTAAGAGTAGAGTTGTGCATGTATTGATTGCTAAGATTTAGCAATCTAGTTGAGTTATTGTTAGTTGAACTCGGTTAACTGAGCTCTAGTCATTAGTTGAGTTATTTGAAGGTCTGTTGAGTAGTTATGACTATTGTTAACTCATTGATCTCTCAGTTAACTAGTCAATCAGCTAAAAAATAAACCCAATCATGCAAGGAATTCAAATTTCCTAGTTGAGTGGATGGAAAAGGCACATTTGTATTTATAATTCTATACTATTGAGTGTACAATTATTTTTCACTGAGCTAGTGATCAATTCCCCTAGGATTTGCGAAAGGAAATAGGGAATTTCCCTATTATTTAGGAATTCCTCTAGGATTGCACAAGGAAATAAGAGGTTGGTTGAGGCTTGAATAGGCTAAGTGTTGGCCAGAGTAGGTCAGGAAGAAGAGGAACAATATTGCAGTGCAAGGTGTGCTTCAAATTTGTATCAAGTCATTTAATTGTTTCTCTTTTCATCTAAATTAATGTAAAGTATTGGAGGGGTTTTTCCTAGTTGGGTTCCCATAGAAATCACTGTGTATTTGTGGTTTGTTTTATTGCATATGATGAGCCTCCAAATAGATACGATTTAAGGCCCGTCTGACCATCCTTCAACACATTAAACCTCTTTTTTTACATTAGATGACATATTTTGAGCTATAATGTGTTCACTAGGAAGGTTTAGAGATAATTGCATATTTGTGCCTAATATTATTTATTTTTGTAGAATATTGTGAGAATATTGGGCAAATTATGAAGATTTGGAGGATGATATAATATAGGGGCTTGCTCCCTACTACAGGAGGACCAATATTGGATAATAAATGAACAAAATATTATAAAATTATTGCACAAATTATGGAGCTCCACTGATTGAGAAAATCTAGGAATGTATTCCCTGTCATTTAATGAAGATTCCTAGTGTTGGGAACCAAATCCACATTTTGAGGGATTTTGGAGGGGAAAATGCCTTCATTCAAGGAGTATTCTTCCTCATCACTTTGTATGAGTACCAATTCAAATTTTCCTCTAGGGGTGGGTATTTCTTAATCTTCTTGTGGATGAAACTTATTTTTTAATAGCTCCATTGTCATTCCAGTAGGGATGTACTTGGATTGATTCAAATAATGAAGTTTGGTGCCATTTTTAGCTTATAAAGATTGGTTTAATTCATATGAATCTAAGTTTCCTTGGGCTTGGCCATCCCAGGAGCCTTAGAGCCCTCTTTTATGATTTATTTATTTCCTTTGCATGTCTTTTTCACTTGCATCTCTTATTTCTACATTTACTATTCATGCTTCATTTGTTGTAGGGAATATTGGTGAAATGATTGAAGTGAGTTGTATTGAATATTATTTATAGTCACAAGCATGATGCATCTTTAGAACAACTTTGAAAATTCATATTCATGATTGAGCTTCTTAGATTGTTTTACTAGTTCAAAAATCTAGAATTTCTGGAAATCCCATGTAGCAAAATAATAGCAATTTTATGTTATTTTTTAGAACATGTTAATGAGATTCATTTGAGTTCATTACACTTGTATTGGGTCATAAAAAAAATTCAAGTTAATAAATTTTTTTACCCCATAACATTTTCACTTGATATGGCTTAGCATTTGGTAGGTTAACTAGGTCATTGGTCCTTGAATTTTCAGCTTTTAGAATAGTAATTTCCTGCTATTTTTTAGCATGTGTTAACAGGGGTATTTTGGAGTGGTTCCAATTAGAATAGAGTCCTAGGAAATATTACCTAATATTTTTTTTCCCATATCATTTTCATTAGATTTAATTGGAAATTTAGCAAGTTATCTTACTCTTGTAGAGAAATGGGGCCTCCTGTAGCACCTCTTATAGCACTCCTGTAACATGTGTACAATTGACCAATTTTTCTCCAAAATCTTGTTTTTGCCCCTTAAGCTTGAATAATGACCTCTAGGATTTGAACCATGGTTGATTAATACCAAAATACCTCTTAAGCATTGTATCTTCTCCATTGCAATTCACCTTTGCCATTATGGTTAGTGGACAAATTCATGACTTGAAGAGCATAATGATGATTTTCATGATTACTTCATGAAGTACCTTATGAAATCTATTGAAAATATATATTTCGAATGCAGTGATTGAAGAATTATTTCATGATTAGGTTTTGTTTCATACATCTTAAGATACGGTTTCCATTTCCAACATTGTTATTTCTATTGCATAGACTTGGTTACCTTTTGATGAAACAATTGCATTTTGCAAATAGAATAGCATTTATGTTCATGCAAGTAGGTTAACCTTTACATTTATGCAAAGTATAGTAACATTTCCATTCTTGTAAATAGATAATAATTTCCATTTATGCAATTAGTTTAGGCTTGGATTTCATGTCATTCACTTCATTGCATGATTCCAAACGAAAGAAGGACACAATGCATGATGCACATATAGTGCTGACACCTCTTAAGTTTGTATGAAACCCGGGTTGATAATTTAAGTTTGTAGCATTGGGAGTTGCAACATTATTGTTGCAATACTGAGGTTCATCAACATGCCTATGCATGTTGTTCTAAATTGTGATTTCTATTCCACATATTGGTAGAAGAAATCTGTAGTCTCTTGTTTTCAGTTCGATTTCATTAACAATAGCAATTTTTTTGAAATTTGTACAAATAGATTTTGAATATAAGAGTGTTGAGAGAATTGAAACCATGACCTCTCAATGGAGAAGGTGATTTAACGGTGATAACTTGACCAATTGAGCTAACCATAGTTATACACATTGTTGTTCATACTTTAGGGGATAAAAGGTATCAAATTATGAAATAATTTATATTTTCAGATGTGTTTTTTTATTTTTTGATAAAAATATAAAATAAATTTTCTACCTTGTCCATAAAATACAGTTCAATCAAGTAGTATCATAGATGTACATGTTTAATTTTACTTTGGAAAGATCAAACATTTACTATGATTTTGGCTAATAATTTGGTGAAATTATGTATAATCATTATTTATATAATTTCAAAGATTTTATGAATCATGTTCAACCATTCTAAAAATGTTCAAACCCATTCACTATAATATATATTGAAGAGGAATAATCTATATAAACTCTCAATGTGATGAGTTGGATGGAGGAGACCCTTATAAATAACAAAAAAGGTTGGAGCCCACTTTAAAATAGGAATTTGGGAGGACTCTAACATATCAAGCAATAATAATATACAACACATACATTTGAAGAAATTCATAATCATCTAAGTAAGAAGGTTGGAGCTCTCCCTTATTCACCCAACACCTCAAAGGTCCAAATCTAGTTGCATTTAGATTAATGCATGAATGTATTGAAAGAATCATAACCAGGGTGACCACACATTGTGTATTTCCACTACAAAATAGTTCTTTCTTCTAATCAAACTAATAAATAGATCCATTTTATACAAACCTCACAAATGTACCAACACTAAAACAACTACATAAAATATTGTTGGAAATAATACTGAGAGGGGGGGGGGGTGTGAATCAGTATTATCACATTAATAAAACTTTTTCATTTCCAAACTCTGATTCATATATGCTACTTCCACAACTTCTTATGATTAGGTTAATTGATCTTCAATGAGTGCATTAGAACATTATCAACCATATTATCAGTTAACAGATGCAGTAACATAGAATAGATCATCACACATAAGGCACACACAGAAACACCATGATATAAGGTGGAAACCCAATGCGGGAGAAAACCACCTGCTGCAAGTCATCTCAATCTTCTTCTTTATAAGAAAATCCTTTTACAATATTTTGTACTGGTGCAGCCTTATACCAGTACGGGAGCTACAACGCCCTTTGCTTTTGTACTAGCCAATCCATTTACTAGTACGTAGGCTACTACCTGCTACAATGCTCCAAAGATTTCCTTTAGCTCTTGTACTAGCTTAGATACTAGTACGTAGGTGCTGACCTACAACCTTCTCCTCCAGGTACCACGTTTCATCAATTTTCACACTGGATACACTGAAGCACAACACATAATCTGAAAGGGCCACATTTCATCCAATTTTCATACTGGACCCAATAACCACATTGAAGCTCATAATCTAACAACCTTCTGAATCACCCAATCACTAGATCAATACATATACAATGAGAGTCATCAATCAGATCTAGTTCATCAGATCACATAAAGATATACTCAATCACTTTTCAGATGGTTGTCATAAGATCATAATACCATAAACTAGACATCGCTTCAACACCCAGAACACAGCAAGGATAAACATGGATTTCAAGAGAAGTAAGCAGCTTCCGAAACTGCTAGCCTGCTTACGTAAGCACCTTGCTCAACTGCTTGCCTGCTTACAGTACTCACCCTGCTCAACTGCTTGCCTGCATACAAGTACGCACCCTGCTCAACTGTTAGCCTGCATACAAGTACGCACCCTGCTCAACTGCTAGCCTGCGTACCTCGCTCTGAGTCCATTGAACTG
>APFE030236275.1:0-15593 GCA_000404065.3 Pinus taeda
GAGCGAAAAAATTGGACGAACACCGCGCCCATGGCTGCCTCTGCAACCCTACGTTTCAATCCACAAGATGCCGGGAAAGGCAGTCCAAGCCGGGAAGTATCAATGCATGGTGCGCAGGTCTGCGCTTTAACCCTTCACGCGCCCACACCTGCGAAGTATCTCGGCTTTGGAGGACGGGAGTTCATGAACCAGGGAATAATCAAAGATAATGAAGCGTCCATGCCCATTGCAGAACAGGCCAGGGAAAGCCACCTCCAGAAACGCGTAGAAAAGAGGGCTTCGCTGAGCAGTAACAGATGGGAGAAAAGGAACGGAGGTTTAGGCGCTACCAAGATCGGATCTGCAGGTCTACTAACAGGATCTACCACTGGAAAAAACCCCAGATCCACCTTTGATCAATCAGATCGAGCTCTCATTAGACAGATCGACCCAGATCTTGCACCAGGTCTGACATCCCGGATGGAAAATCGCCATGGCAGATCTACTCTAAGAATCACAAGAAGCCCTGACACTGGGTCTAGGCACATCTTTGACTCCTTTCAGATCCAAATTTCTCAGCCTTTAGGCAGAACCATCCTGCAATGGGTCAGTTCTTCAGATCTGGTGTTGGAACTCAAACTGAATCTAGAACGACGGATTGGGATCCCTTCAGGCCTTCAGAGACTCCTCTTTCAAGGTAAACAACTCGAAGACCTTCTTCCCCTCTCTTATTACAACATTACTAGGAACAACTCTTTGGTGGTAACCCTTCGTCTGAGAGGAGGTGCAGCGGGACAGTCATCGTCTGCTCGTCCTTTCTCATACAAAGATGTAGTACACCCTGAGATCCCCAAACCCCCGGAGGCCCTTAAACCTAAGGCCTTTTTGGTTGATAGGATAGAAGAAGTTCCCTCTGTTGAAATCACCCATGAAGATCTTGCAACCCAACTTCAAGAATTTGCAGAAAGAGCCATCATTTGCAGATTTAACGGACTGTGGCCGCGATCTCAGGATCTCTATGCATGGACCCATGCAAACTGGACTCATCATTGTAAGATCAATTTCTGTTCAAAAGGTTACTTCATTGTTCTATTTGAACATAGTAAGCATTATGAAAAGGCCTTAGAAGAAGGCCCTTGGTTCATGGGAACTGCGGGGCTCTTCTTGACTCCTTGGTTCCCAGACTTTGATCCAGCAACTGCACTCATTACCAGGACACCTGTATGGATCAGGCTTCCAAACTTTCCTGCCCACTTATGGCATACTCGGGTCTACAGAGCTATAGGCAACACATTGGGCAGTTTCATTATGGGAGATTACTGGTGGGAATCCAAAGGTCTCTACTCATATGCCAGAGTATGCGTGGAGTTAGATTTGAGCAAAGGACTTCCAGACCAAATCAATCTCAAGATAAACGACTTTGCAGAACACCTGCCCATCTCGCCCGGCAAAAAAGAACAAGGATAACCTCTCCAAGTCCAAACGATGGGCTCCTTGCCCTCCACCTCCAGTCGTGGATTCCGATTCCTCTAGCTCTGAAGATGAAGAAAGTGATGCGGAAATGGATCAAGCCCCTCATTCTGTGGTCCCTGCCACCGATGGTCCGGCGTAGTCCTCCGATACAGCCACTGCTCAGAAACGCGTCCATTTGACCTCCTCCTCTGATTCAGAAAAGGAAGGCTCCCCTGTGGAGAACCCCAAACTTCAAGTTGTTATTGCTCATTCACCCCTCGACGGTTGGGTCGAAGTCAAAAAAAGGAAAGGGAAAAAGCTTCGTGTTGAGGCTTCTACCCATTTTGGGTAGAAGTCAGTGTTTCTTCGCTTCCAGCCATATGTTGTAGCTTCTTGCTTATTTCACTTCTTCTCCGGAACCGAGGTTGATAGTCCTATCATTTCCGGTTGCCGGTTTTCTGTCTCTCTAGAATGTATCTTCTTGTACCATATTTTTTAATAGAATTAGTCCAATTCAGGTAAAAAAAGAAAAACAACAACAACAATTAATTCACCATCCAAACATATTAAATATTAAATATATCGTTATGTTAAATATTAAATATTCAGCTAACAATTGTTTGTTTTGTTTATCTCCGTTTAGTAAATGGTGATTTATATTTTTCAAAATGTTTTAACGAATCAAATACATGTAAAGTTTATAACAGTATGTTATTCATAATTATATTATTTATAAATTTAATAATAAAATTATTTAAATTTATATAAAAACTCAAATTAAAAAATATTTAAATTATATCTTAAATATTTTGTAGCTTAAAATATGATACTACTAAATGTTATATATATTAAACATTTAGTTAATTAAAATAGGTTTATTTACATATAAAATCTTTTTTTCGGACTATATTAAAAAAACTTGAACTTTCACAATATATTTATTTACTATCTATTTATAACCTTTTACACTAGAAATTGCACAAAGTGTTGCAAAGGAAACATTATAAGGTAGTAGCATGGGAAAGAGTAATAGAGAAAAATATAATCAGTAGGAATTTTCTGTTGAGGATGGGAAACTGACTGAAGAGGTTACATCTTCTCATTTATCTTATATTTTATGTGCGGTTATGCGGTGGTGCTTAAAATGGAGGCACTAAATTGTACATAACTTAGGTTTAGAAATATTTTTCTAACAATGTTCTTAGAATTCAAAGTGCTTGTGTGGAGAGAAAAAACAGAGAACAAACAAGGACTATGGCAAGGACAAAGATTGTGTTTCTTTAGCTGGAGAGCGCCAGATTTAGAGCAACAAAGAAAAGTGATACTAATATTTATTCATCTTCATCGGCATTTGTTTCAACTTCTCAATCCCTAATTTATTCTCCAAAATCTCCTCCTCTTCCTTCCAACAATGATGAATCACACTCCACTTTGTTAATTGAGTACAGCAAATCTGATATCTAGAGTGTTGACTTGGGGTAGCATCAAATGTGCTCTAGCCATGAAAATTGGTGGAGAGGCTAAAGCACATGAGATCTCCAAGACCCATAAATGGTTTGGGAGATACTAAAATAATTAATACTTTTAATGGAGTTCCTAAGTCTAAACTTAGGAAAAATAAAATATTAATGGGTAATAATACAAAACTAGGTTAGAAGGTTCCAAAAGTCATGGATCAAGCCAAATCTAATCTTTTTTGTTGATTAGAGATTTAATCTAGGTCATTGAAGGACCAACATGAAAAGTATAAGAGGAGGCTTGAGGGTCAGTTGGAGAACACATTGGAGTGATCAATCATTCAATTTACTAGAGCGGGGTTTGCTAACTAAATTCAAATCAGTGATCAGCAATGAGGGGAAGTGAGTACTAGATAGAGAGGTAGAGATTTTGCTGAGAGACCAGCGCAGAGGTAGAGAGGCAGACATAGAAGCCAGAGCATGCCACGTAGAGCCCAACAGAGACAACAAAGAGGCCAGAGGGTCTATGTCATCCATGCGGAAGGAAACAAGAGTGGTGTAGAGGGTTCCAGAGGCTGCGGAGTGCCTCAAAGGGATGATGTAGAGGGTTCTGAGGCTAACACAGATGCCAAGAGGGCTGACGCAGTAATTTAGTGCTGCTAGAGAGGGTTTTGTGGGGCAGGTTTTCTGAATACCTGCTTCCAAATAGACAGGTATTACTGTCGGTTATTTTTCTCTGTCGGGTAAGCCAATTTTGCACCCAGTTGTAATCAAGGATATACTACATAATAATATAAACCTCAGAATTGTTGCACCGGTTTTCCCACTTTGGGTCTTTCCAAGGACGTGTTGTCCAAAAGTAACGATGTCACTTGTGTGTTTTCTATTTCTTTTAGCTGTTTATCTATAGATGCTTACGACTGTATTGTATTTATTTTGATGTTTATATGCTTAAATAACTTTTTGGTAATTAACAAGTAGGAGAAATAAATCAGAAGAATACAAATAAAATTTCTAACGGATAGACTTAGAAAATTCAACATGGTATTAGAGCCTAGTTGCATATCACAGGAGTTGAAGGCACCAGCTTAAGTAGAGTATTTGCAGCAGAAAGAATTGTCTCGAGTGATAGAAGTTGCTCCTTGTAGAAAGCAACAGAAGAAGGGTTGATCTAGAGGGACTATGTCATGAGTCCGGGCCAGAGAGAGTCTAGCGCAAAGGTTGGGGAGGGCAAAAAAAGGCTCATGCAGAGCCATGTAGAGGCCAGGAGGGTTGACATAGGTGGCGAGGGGAGAATTTCAACCACTATTGGGATTGTGCAGAGCCTAGAGGCTCAGTGCTTCAATTGTTGGGGCATAGGAAGTTATGGGCATATTGTGGGCAGTGAATCTAGTGGGGTGTTGTGGGTAGAACATTACCTAATAAGAAAAAACCAAGGTAGAGGGATTTACTACTGAGGCAAATTTCTAGCCAAGGAATCTAGATCAATGTTGTAGGTGCATAGGAGATTGAAGAGGTGTAACTCGACAATTGGTAGGAGAATGTCCATAAGGTAAATTGAGACTTAGAGGGATTCTAGTAAAGAAACTCTAGATAGGAAGTAGCGACTCAGAGGGAAATATAGACTCACAAGAGTCGACAAGAGGAGCAGAGAGATGGTCATGAATGGACTAAGGGATCAGGACAGGTTGTACAGGGCATCCAACTTTGTGGTCTAGAAGGCCAAGATCCTATCTGTTTTAAATAGACATCGCATCAAGGCCTTCGCCTTGAGAACAATGGTTATCCCAACTAACCTAGCTAATAATGAGAAGTACAAGGAGGCAATGGCTAAGGCGAAATGCATCATCCTTGATGCGGTCAAGGATCATGTGGTCCAACATATTTCCAAGAAAGAGACGATAAAGGAAATGAGGGATGCCTTGAAGACATTGTACCAACATACTTCAGTACAGAGGAAGATGTCACTTGAGAATCAGCTGTGATCATACGAGATATAGAAGGGGGAGCAGATATATCACTGCCTAAGGAGATTGAAGGAGATATCAGACCAACTGTCTTCCATAGGGACCATGCCAGATTGGATGTTGATGTTGAGAACTGCTCTAAATGAAATCTCCAAGGATTGGGAGACATTCGTCCAGAGCATTCTAGGAAGGGAAAACCTTCCAAATTGGGAAGAATTATGGGTGGGTCTTCGCCAAAAAGAGATTAGATGGCTGAGCAAGACAAGAAGTAGTAGAAAAGGAGTGCAGATCAAGATGCAAGAGGAAGAGGATGCAGCTTTGGCATCTGCAGGGAAGTAGGGGAAGAGGAAGAAAAATGACATCTTCAAGGTTAAGTTCTTCAACTGTGGGGAACTGGTTCATTATGCGAACCAGTGTTCGAGGAAGAAGAACAAGGGATAGGCATCTAGCTCCAGGGAAGTGCCAAGGAAGAAGGTGGAGGAGGATCACGATTGTACCATGAGTTCTCTTATACCTCAAGAGAAGAGGCGGGGAGACATCGAATTATAGCCAGGAGGGCTACAGGCGATAAGGTACCCAACGTCTTGGATTATACCTTACTACGGGAGCCCCAAATAGAGAGTATTAAGACTGGCAGATGTCAGTAGAGACAAATGTGGATGAAGCGGCGGAGAGTGCTACAATGCAGGAGTCCCTAGGTAGAGCGACCTTAGTAGGCTGCAACAATGGGAGAGGCAAGGAGTGTGTTGCACCAGTGTAGGATGACACAAAGAGGTGTGCAACCTTGTGAGATTTAGGGAGTTGTTGTAGTAGTGTAGAGGTCAGTAGTGGGAGCACTTGTTAGTGGCAAAGGGAGCTTCAACATTGGGAGTGTTTCTAGCCTAACAGGTATGTCAAAAGTTAGGTGGATCAGTTATTACTTCTTAGTAGCTGAGTTGCGGTGTAGTAGCAGTTCGAAGTAGCACGATGAAACATGATGGGAGGGGGATGCAGTGCAGATGCAGTGTTGGGAGGGTGGATCACCAACATCACAGATGTAGAGGGAGCTGTTGTACGGATATAGTAGTGGCATTGGTAGGGCCATGGGAAGCAGTACAAGATGTAGTAGTGGAGAGGATGTTGGACTCGAAGGCCTAGCATCATCATAAGTATGGGTGTTGGATAATCAGTGTGATGCTCAGTGAGGAGTATTAATAGAGCATAGTCCCTGCTAAGAGGGAGTGTTTATTAGGGCTAGTATCAGATGGGCTCCAGCCAATAAAATCGGTGGAGAGGCTAAAGCGCATGAGATCTCCAATACCGAGAAAAGGTTTGGACAGACTCTAACCGGTTTGGGAGATATTGAAATAATTAATATTTTTAATGGATTTCCTAAGTCTAAACTTAGGAAAAATATAATATTAATAGGTATTAATATAGAACTGGGTTAGAAGGTTCCAAAAGTCACAGATCAAGCCAAATCTTATCTTAGCCATTGATTAGAGATATAATCTCTGATGTTAAAGGACCAATAGGAAAATTATAAGAGGAGGCTTGAGGGTTAGTTGGAGAACACACAAGAGTGATCAGTCATTTGAGTTACTAGAGTTGGGCTTGATAAGTAAAGTTGAGTAAGTGATCAACAGCAAGGGGCAGTGGGTACTGTAAAGAGAGGCAGAGATAATGTTGAGAGACTAGCATAGAGGCAAAGAGGCAAACGCAGAAGCTAGAGCAGGACACATAGAGCCCAACAGAGACAGCGCAGAGGCCAGAGGACCTCCATCATCCATGTAAAAGGTAGCAGGAGTGGAACAAAGGGTTTCAGAGGCTGCAGAGTGCCTCAAAGGGCTGACATAGTGGGTTCTGGGGATGACGCAGAGGCCAAGAGGGCTGATGCAGGCTTCAGTGCTGCTGGAGAGGGTTTCATGGGGCATGTTTTCTCAATACCTGCTTCTGAATAGAGAGGTATTATTACCAGTTATTTTTCTCTATTGGGTGAGCTAGTTTGGCACCCAATTGTACTCAAGGATATATTGCATAACAAATAACCCTTAGAATTGCTCCACCAGTTTTCCCGCATTGGGTCTTTCCAGGGTCAAGTTGTCTAAAAATGACAGTATCACTTGTGTGTTTATTATTTATTTCAGTTGTTGATTTGTAGATGACTGAACGTATATTGTTTTATTTTGATGTTTATATGTTTAAATAAATTTTTGGTAACTAACAAGTAGGAGAAATAAATAAGAAGAATACAAATAAAATTTCTAATGGATAGACTTAAAAATTTCAACATAGAGTTCCTCCAACATTGACTCCCACCCATTGAATACTAGAAGGAACAAATTTTCACAAGCATACATTTAATATCTGCCTCAAAATTCATTATTAAATATGACTAATGACACAAAAATTTCATATTATTACCCTTCATTCATCAGAGTAAACCAGTTGGATGATACTAAAAAATCTTGGTCGTTATACAAAGATTCTTCATCAAACAATGCACAAAGAAATTCAATATCACATAATGACAAGTTCCCAATAAACCTTAACATTGGTGTAGTTCATACAAATACACTGAAAGCAAGCAAACCATCAAAGAATATTTCATTTACAAGGACATTAGCCTCTTTGTCATCCTTTGCAAGGCTCAGGAGTTGTGATGTGTACAATGTAACGCATGGAGAAAAGGCATCTCTTCTTCACTTCACCAAATGGATTGTTGCATAGACAGAGATGCAGATGATTTCACGCTTTAAGAATAATCTAGAAAAGTGCATTGATTTGTTGTGTGAGAGGATTTAAACCTTAGGAAAGTAAATATGCACTTTGTTGTAATTCTTGAACTGGCGATCTTATCTGTTGTGCTTGCCTTGATCCCTCTCTAAACTGAAATTGTGTTTCATTTTGTCCTGGTATTTCCAGGGATAGCTTATGAATCGTTAAGTGAATATTTTTAATTAATGAATTCAAATTCTCTAGCTATTTCAGAAATGTAACAAGACCCATGGTAAAATAACCCTTGATTTCTTCATTCACATCTTGTTGCAACGTCATTAATGATAATGAATGCAAAAACTGATCAGGAATTATTAAGTCCACCAATGAATCATAAGAACCCGCACAGAAAGATACAAGAATATTTCAAATGAATATAGTTGTTGCCTTCACCCTATATATAGCCATCAATAGAACACTACGTGAGGATTTCCCCTTCCTTATATGAATACTTTTACACATACCCTCTAACATGGAAACACAATTCTCAATTTTCCTGTTGCTTTGGGACACACCATTTTTCTCCCCGGATTTGTTTTCTCAACCCTCATCCAACTAGGCCTTTGTGGCTACATGCATAAAGGAAACCAATGAAGATTACGTGATTTGGCTTCAATTTTATATGAGGATTTCAAAAATTCTTCCACACAGTTCAACTTGAAGCTAAATGAATTTTTTTTGTGAAATAAAACATAAAGATAAATGATGAAGAATAACAATGAGAAAAAAGATTATTTCTTTTGAAATTTTCACGAGTATAATCAACTCCATATTTTAAAACATTTTTAAATCATACTCATTGAGATCTTATTATTGGACAAGACAAAAGTGGGTTTGCTCTGGTGGTTCCACAGCCATTTTTCCCTGCAAAGATTGATCCAAACGAGAAAAGTGCTCCAATTGTTCAATTTTGTCAATTAGGCTCTCCTGGTAGTAAACAATGTTATTGTTGATTTCCACTCTCTAGCCTTCCAAGAGTTCAAATAAAACCTTTTGAAAATGATGGTAAATGCAAGAGCTCCCAATTTGGCAAACTATTTTCCCTTTATTCAATGGTTGGACCCTGAGGGTGTTGGACGTAACACAAAAATCAATATGGAAAGGATGTTAAGTATTCTAGCCAAATTCATAAATGACCTCCTCACCAAAAGAGAGAAAATGATATCAAGGGCTACTTAACTATAACCAATTTTATTATCGCTTATCAGTAAATGTATTTAGTGAAGGATGATGCCTTTTTAAAGATTTCTGGTAATTAATACTACCAAAATCTATCGCTCTGATGTTTACTTTCTTTTTGCAGGACATATTTGGGCCAACGTGTAGCTTGATGTTATGAACCTAGCTTGAATGGTAAAACAGAGCGTTATTGGCTCTTTTTTCCTCTGCTTCTTCACGAATAGAGTGTTGAAGGCTAGTACTTGAGGTATTTTAAGGGATCTACTCATGATTTTTTCAGCTTTTTTCATTAGTAATATTATGCTAGTAATACTGGCCTCAATGACCTTATCATCCAATTGCAAAAATAACTTCCCATGTGCTTGAATCTTGGTTTCTATCAATACCTTGTTTTCTTCTTCCAGGTTGAGGGCCTCCATTCAACACTCTCATATGCTCGTCATCACCTGCCTGCACTGTTAACTTGCTTGATTGTTATTGGCATTCAATGTCATGGAAACATTCTATACAACATTATCGCATTGCTCCAAGCCTCTAATACCACATTTGAGTACATGACACACATCCCAGAGCTTTGAGCTCCCATCCATGTATTCATCAAGCAATCTATCCCCAACTGGAAGTTGTGGTTTCTGCACCTGTTGGATGATTTCCATGATAAGGGACCTTAATAGGGTAACAATCTATTGAAGCCAATCCATTGACACAAAATTAGGACATTGTCTTTCCAAACATACTTCAGATATACATATATCATGCACTTACTTAGCCATGTTGGTAGAAAATTGGTCCTTGACCGAGAAAAGGATCAAGTTCACTCATTTTATGGTCAAATCGGCAAACCCCAAGTCTAAGTTGACAAAGTTTAAAGGCTATACTCAATGATTCTACTAATGGTAGCTTAGTAAGCCCTGCAATGAAGCAATACTAACAAAATGCATTTATGTTAGTGCACTAACAAAATACATTCCTGTGCATTCTTGAGAGAAATCATCTACTTTGTAAGTTGTAAATTTTTAGAATGAAATATTAAATAGGACATCCACATAACCACTCTACAACTCCAAAGTACCTGATTGGCTTTCTTACTCTCTCATATTACACAACTCTCACTCGCTAATCATAATTTATGAATTCAGTATTTGATGGAAAAACTTTGGTTAATATCGTCTAGCCTAATACTCAGGATTTAAAAAAAAAAATATTATTTTCTATACAGCCTAAAACCTTCCAATGCATCTACGATCTGCACTTTATATCCCCCAGCGTTTGTATGCCTTCTTTCTATATAAAGTTGACCTTTATCCCTAAAAAAAACTACCTTATTATAAATTTATCTCCAATCCATTCAGATAGTCCCCTATGCTTCCAAATCACTTCAAAAAAAAAAGATTCTCAAGAAAGATAGTTTCTCCAACAAATGTAAAACATTGGGAAGAATTTACCATTTTGTAGCCTAACCACAAATATAGCTTCATTACAAAAATCCCCCTAATATAAAATTGTCTTCCAGTGAGTTTGCTTTCATAGAGTTAGGAATCCCTCCTGATTGTTATTGAGGAGAGAGAAAGAACGACATAGATCTTGTAGCTATATCCCAAAAAATTGTCCTTCTAGTGACTAATTTTCTCATCTATTGTTATTTTCTTTAACATCTACTATTTATTTGGCCTATTTTAATTACTAAAGGGCTTCAATTTTGTATTTTAGACCATCTCCATTGTGGATAACATTTCAACAAATATTGTGTAGCTAGCTCAAAGAAAATTGTGTTGTCCATTTGAGATAAGCATATTGAACCTATTGGAAAATAGATGAGCAAGATCTCTTCCTAAATATTGACTTTCATCAATCATACTACTGAATCGATAGAGCCTATGAGAAAATTAACTAGTCTTTCATTATTGACATGTTGACTTGTCTAGTTTTTGGCGAGAGATGTGTTGGGATAGTGAACACTCTTTTATCCAATGCCTCTATTTTTGCTTCTATGAATATTTATCTAACCCCATGTATTTTTCTTCATTGGTCGATTAGGCATGGTTGACAACATATGGCTTGTTGTATTTGCTCGATTAGAAGGTCACATTCAAGGGATTTCTCTCCCTAATGATTCAAAGATGGTTGATAACCATTTTTCCAACTATTCTCTTCTTTCACTACATGCAAACCAACACTTAGTAGATACATCTTGGTTTTTGGAATTAGTAATATTAAGCCACTAATACTGGCCTCAATGAATTTATCATCCAATTGCAAAAATTACTTCCCATATACTTGAATCGTGGTTTCTATCAATACCTTGTTTTCTTCTTCCAGGATGACGGCCTCCCTTCAACACCCTGATATGCTCCTCATCACCTTTCTGCACTATTGGCTTGTTTAGCTGGTATTGGTATTCAATTTCATGGAAACATTTTATACAACATTCTGACATTTCTCCAACCATGCAATCCCACATTTCAGTACATGACACACATCCTAGAGCTTTAAGCTCTCATCCATGTATTCATCAAGCCATCTATCCCTAACAGGAAGCTCTAGTTTCTGCACCTGTTGGATGATTTCCCTATGCAGGGACCTTAACTAGATAACAATATATTGAAGCCAATCCATTGACATGAAATTAGGACACTTTGTGCCTCCAATCATATTTCAGCTCTAAATATATCATTTATGATCTGCGCTTTATATCCCCCACCATTTGCATGCCTTCTTGCTATATAAATTTGACCTTTATCCTTTGAAAAAAACTACCTTATTATATATTTATCTCCAATCCCTTCATACAGTCCCCTATGCTTCCAAAATCACTTTAAAAGAATAGATTCTCAAGAAAGACAGTTTTCCCAACAAATGTAAAAAATTGGGAAGGGTTTACAATTTTGTAGTTTAACCATAGACACAACTTTGTCATACAAATCCCCCAAATATAAAATTGTCTTCCAATGAGTATTCTTTCATAGAATTAGCAATGCCTCCTGATTGTTGTTGAGAAGAGAGAAATATCCACGTAGATCTTGTAGCTATATTGTAAACATATGTCCTTCTAGTGACTAAGCTTCTCATCTATTCTTATTTTCTTTAACATCAACTATTTATTTGGCCATTTTGCCAACCTATTTTCATTACTAAAGGGCTTCAATTTTGTAATTTATACCATCTCAATTATGGATAATTTTTCAACAGATACTCTCGATCTAGCTCAAAGAAAATTGTGTTGTCTATCTGAGATGAGCATCTTAAACCTATTGGCATCAGATCAGCAAGCCCTATTCATGAAGATTGACTTTGATCAAACCTACTATTGAATTGATAAAGCCTATGACCAAATTAACTAGTCTTTCATTATTGAGATGTTGACTTGACAAGGTTTTGGTGATAGATGTGTTCGGGCAGTGAACACTCTTTTATCCAATGCCTCAACTTTTGTTTCTAAACCCCGTGTATTTTCCTTCATTGGTCTATTAGGCATGGTTGACAACAGATGGCTTGGAGTATTTTCTTGGTTACAAGGTCACATTCAAGGTATTTCTCTCCCTAATGATTCAAATATGGATTATAAATGTTTTTCCAAAAATTCTCTTCTTTCACCACATACAAACCAACATTTGTTGGATAGAGCTAGAGATTATTTATTTATCCATTATGATACCTCTAGGGTGGTTTTTAGTGATTACAAAAATAATTATTGGTTAGTTGGCCTTGATGATCCCCCTGCCTATATTCCTCCAACATGGACCTCTCTTCAACTACCATGTGAGATTGGTGTCTTCAACCACTACAGTGTAAGATTATTTTCTAGCAAAATATGAACCTGATTGTTGTTGGCAATATTATTCATGCCTCTCGTGTTTAATATTTGTCTTTCTATTTAACCAATTGATTGTTTTTGGCAAGATTCTTCATGCCTCCCATGCTTAATATTTGTCTTTCTAGTTACCCAAGAGAGCTCAGTTTCACCCATGGAATAGGTCTTGCATTCATATTTATGAGCCAAGTATGCAGAAGCACAGTGCCTCCTAATGATACTAGGAATGTTCATATTATTCCCAACAGTTGGGGAGGTCTTCGATTGATTAATGTGGAATCTCTAGGGAGAATTCTTGCAACTATATGATAGTTTGATGTTTGAATGGGTCTTTGTCTTCACAAGTTTTTTTGCAACATAGACTTCATACAACTCAACATATTAGTAAGATTCAAGTGTCTTCCAAATCATGTGATGTTTCTTTCATAACTAGACACAAATGTGCCCAAAGCCATTTGTTATAGCTAAAACCAACAATAATGTGACAACAACTATGAGATAAAGGTGAAAAAGCAAAAAAAAAACCGTTGTTATAAATCCATTGAACTTCAGAAGACTTTGAAGGGATTGCGAACCAATGTGGCTACAACAAAAGAACACATCTATAAAGAGTGTGATAATTAAGTCCTAAAGTATAGATGTAGTTGTTTTACTAGAAATGTAATCATTGAAAGAATTTATGGTGTCGAGGTAAACTCCACTACTAATAGTTAAATCTCTCAACTTTTGTTCCAAAAGAGAATTTAAGCTACCTCCTATTAACATGCCAGGATTGAACGAAGATGAAGATGAGCGTGCTACTTCTGATATGATTTTCTCAGGTTCATTATCTATGCAAGGATCTCTCCAACAAGTGGTTTTCTTTCTCTCCAATCATCCACGGCTTGACCTTACTTCTTCGCCATTGAATGACTTCCTATTTGGCATTCACCTATAGAACTCATACGAGATGACAATGTGACAGAAACCACATCCATGATCTTGCTGCAAACCAACATTTAGTGGATATTTCTAGGGATTATTTAGCTCTCCATTATGAGACCTTTAGAGAGGTTGTTATTCATTACAAAAATAATTATTGTCTTGGGTTGTGTTATATTCTTTCCACGACTAGCCCACGTAAATAATTGGGGGTTGGGGGGGAGGTCACAGGGGGTTTGAGCTGTACTCGTAACCCCACTTTGTGGGGTCCGGGGCAGTGCCCTAGAAAATTTTGGTTTTGGACCCTATGTTAGGTTGGGCAGACCCACCTATGGTTTTGTGCATGATTATTGCACATGTTTTTTGGGCGCGATGGTTTTCAATCCATGGTATTGGACGCAATGGTTTTTCAGTCCATGGTATTGGATGCTATGGCATGTATAAATATGTATTTTAACATTAAAGGAACATAATGAAAAATCAAGCTGGTAGTCCTAGTTTTGGGATCCAAGGGGAAATCTCTATGTTTATGTGTTTTATGTGTTATGCTCTTGCATTGTTTATTTTATGTGTTTAAAATTCATATGCAGGTAATTTCTGTATGGGGTTAAAACCTACATTTGGTATTAGAGTTGTTTTGGCTTCAAGGGGACGCCTTTGTTGCTGAGGGGTTTCGCTCGGGCCTGTGGTAGAACCTGTTTAGTGGGATATCTGCGAGATCGATTCTGTTGGTGAAAGAAGATGATGAGCAGTGGAAAGATAGAGATCGGGAAATTTAATGGTCAGAGTTTTGAGTGATGGAAACTCAAGATGGAGGATCTGTTGGTGGATAAATATCAATGGATCACGGTAGATCTGGGTACTAAACCAATGGACGTGTCCGATGAAGAATGGAAGAATTTGGATCCGAAGGCAAAGAGCACAATACGATTGTGTGTCTCAGATTCATTATTGCTGAATGTATCAAGGGAGGCTACGGCGAAGGCTTTGTGGGACAAGTTAGGGACTTTGTACCAATCTAAGTGTCTGGTGAATAAATTGTTCCTATAGAAAAAAGATATATAACTGGAGGATGAATGATGGAGACTCAGTGATAGAGCATCTAAATGCATTTAATATTGTGGTAAGTCAGTTAGCATCTATTGATATTAAAATTTCAAATGAAGATAAGTGTATCAGTTTGCTGTGTTCTCTACGAGATTCATGGGATAGTTTGGTTATTGGAATAGGTAGCAATGCAATTTCCTTGCAGTTTGATGAAATAGTCTTAGCCTTGTTGATGGAGGAGATGAGACAGAAAAATATGGAGAGCCAGAATGGTGATGCCTTTTCTGTAGGAGGATGGTCACAAAATAGAAGCAAAAATAAGTCATCAAGTGGGAGATATAAATCTAGAGGGAGATCTATATCTCCAGGAAAACCTGTAAAGGTAGTGTGCTGGAAATGCGAAAAGGAAGGGCACTGCAAAAGGGACTGTAAATCTAAAGCTCCTAATAAAGGAAAGGGATCTAATGATGCTCCTTCTGCAGAGGTGAAAACGACCTCAGATGAAGGTGGGGATGTGTACTTCGCTTCTTCACGTACACATGTAGATCATGAGGCATGTTTAATTGACTCAGGTGCATCCTTTCACTTCACTCCTCATAGAGAGTGGTTCTGCGAGTATGAGAAATATGATGGGGGTGATATATTCTTAGGGGATGATAGGAAGGCTAAAATAATTGGTCATGGAAAGGAAAAGTTGAAATCGCAAGGTGGAACGATTAGAACACTTCCAGGTGTTTTCCATATTCCTGCATTGGCCAGAAATCTGATTTCTATAAGCAAGTTGGATGATGCAGGTGTAAAAGCAATGTTCTAGAAGGATACCTGCAAGATGGTTCAAGGAGCAATGGTATTGATGCTGGGAGTTCCAATTAGAACTCTGTACAAGCTACAAGGTAGCACTGTTATTGATGGGTGCAACAGTTCTGTGGTTCTTGAAAGTGGAGCAGAAAATCTAGTGGTCTCTGGAGAGAAGACCATGTTGTGGCATCAAAGACTTGGACATATTGGAGAGAATGGCCTTCA
>APFE030236276.1:0-13562 GCA_000404065.3 Pinus taeda
GTTTGTGCAGGTGTCCATGCGTAGAACGCAAGGATAGTGACCGGCCAAAGCTAAAGGACAGGAGCGACGTTTCTTCCATGACAAATAGCGTTGGATTCCAGGTAGGTCTTTCTGATCAACCTTTAAATTATGCAATTAGGAACTTGCATGCAGCGTGTATGATTGTTGCTAGACCCCTATCAGGCTAGTGGGATCGCCTCTGTCCGTAGAGGGGATTTACCGACCTCAACAAGGGGCACAAACCTCCTCCATTGTATCAAAATACATCTTGGATTGGCCACAATAGTTTCTGCAAAACTATGACTTAAACAAGAAATTTATGGAAAATGTACCATTCCTACTCTAATTTCATCTTTCTTCACTTTGATTTTTCAATCTGATACACTTTTACTAATACTCTTCCATATGATACACTTTTACTTTGATGACCTGTCAATATCCTTTACCGTGTTCTCACTTTTATTGTATATTTTAACTTTTTAGTGTGTATTTCAACAATAAATTATCTAGTTTTTATATGTATCAGCATATGGTAATGGATATTGATCAACTTTCTGTATGTTTGATCAATTTGTCTTTTGACTGTATGCTCTATCTGCTTCCGTTGTTTTAATAGTCAATGTCTCTTTGTGAATGATTTCTTTCTCTGTTCTGTGTATAATTGTCTTCTCCTTCTTCATACAGGCTTTTGAATGAATTTCCTTTCGAGTCTTGGAGTAAACAAGTTTTGTGACTAGTATCAAAATTGTTTATTCAAGGTCTGGTCTTCTGCTAATTACCTATAAAATAAAACAATTGTTAAGAAAAACGTATACTAACAAGGAGGTGATAAATGGCTTTTTCTGAGCTAAGAGGTCTATGGATGGAGTCTTGAGCATGTTCGGGGCGTAATTGGAGGTCAAATTCTGTCGTGGAGGCTCAGGTTGGCACTGGAAGGTTCGATAGGTTCACTGTGAAACAGGGCCAAAGTAATGAAAATGAGGGTTTTAGGGTTCTGACAGGTGAACTTTTTAAATTTGGCATGAGATTTCAAATGAATAGTGAGCAGTTATCGGGCTTGGTGAGGAGGTCGTTTCGGAGGCGTCGCACCGCTTTTATGGAGGAGGTGGTATTGGGGGGGGTCACCTGATCTACCTCTGCGCCTCACACGTAACAGTTGGGAGGTAGGGGAAAGCCACCTTATCGAACGGGTAAAGGTTAGCCAAAGGGCTCAGTCGATATGGCTGTGCACCGTTGGATCTGGACGGAGGTGATTAGACGGTAGTTGGGCGGAAAACTTGCATGGAGGAAATGAACAAGAGTTTAAGGGGGGGCCTAGGGCTTTAATATTTGGCAGATTTGGATTAATTAAGACTTGATCCGGGGTTTAAATCGGTCGGGCAAATTTTAATCGCAGGATTAGGGGTGAATTGTATAGTTTTTATTAAAACTAACGGTTGGGGATATTTATTTATGGGATTTAATTAATATACGGGAAAAAGGTATTTAGGGATTTATATAATAAAGTCAAAAATTAATATGAAATTGGCGGAATGGGCATACCACTTAGTGAAAAGGTAATGTAATTTTTTACGCACTTCATACACTCAATACTTAGGATAAGACACTTTTGTGGGTTTTTTGAGTGAAATAGAATTTACATGGGGGTTTTTACTTTTCCTAGGAAAATGAAGTTTTACCTTAGGAAAAGGGTTTTTATTAGGCTAATGGGGGAAATGAAGGGAGATGAATTCTATGAAGAGGATTCTAATACTTAGTGTCCATAAATCATTAAGCCAAGGGTTCAGTCCCTCCAAAAGTCAGATTAATGCTCTGAGCCTCTTTGACTTGAAGGATTTTTAAAGTACTAGAACATAATTGTGGATGGGGGAAATTAGTAAATAAAGGGGTGAAATGACTGAGGAGGAGTTAATTAAATCAACTTGTACACCATTGTTCTTCATTTCTTTATTGCTTATGCACATTGAAATATGTATTCAAACATGATATAAGTGCTTTTGTGCAATCAACTTAATACTTTTGCAACCTTTCTTCTACTTACCCTACCATTTTTTCTTCATTTTATTTGGGTGCATTTAGGCTAGCAAACCCTTATCAATCCTTTTTATTTTTAAAATTAAACTATATAATTATAACCTTATATCATCCTAGGGCTTAGATTAAACTAATGAGCTCCTTTTATTTTCTCTACCTATCTAATGATTTGCCAAGATTAAACCGTTTGTTCAGATTTTATTCTCTAACTATAAACATAAAATTCTAAGCATTATATAATCAAGATTAAATAGTTTTATTATCATGGATTGTGGCATGAATAACAAGCTACACACAACCATTATTAAATATAATAAAGCAGTAAAATAGTAGTGGCATTTAGACTTGCACACTTCATCATCTGTTTTTGTTTTTGGGGTTCATATATTTTCATTTTTTGATATTTTCTTATTCTTTTTGTCCTTTGATGTTTCTTTTAGGACATACCCTCTTTACATTTTTAAATTTTTAATATGGAAAACATTTGCAAAAAAAAAGGTATGTACAATATTACAAGGCTCAAACTTAGCCAATTCAAAATTATGAATCCTATCACTATAGGAATCTAACAGTGGCTCCACTTGGGGGTGACATTTCCTAGTGAAATATCAAGAACTCTAAACATCAGTAGCCTTTGTATTGTCGCTTATGTTACCTTGCAAAGTGTGCTTCTGTGATTTCTGCCTTATTGTATAATATCTATGACTAACAATCTCGAACTGAAATCATAGCCTTTTCTGCAAACTAAAATCTGACACATGTTGTACTGAAATCTGATCTGAGATAAACTTGTTGCTGAAAAACTAAATTTATTCAAATTGAAATCCTACCTACTTACTCTAATTAGCTGCCCAATTGTTGGTTAGGTAAAATGAAATAGTCAGTGCAACCATTCAAGCATCATATACATTGGTGAATTTTGTAGCTTGTGCTTGTTTGTGATTAAAACTGACATTCTAAAGCCAATTATAACCTTGTCAACAAATGAGAAGATAAGTAAATACTTGATTTCCTTTGTTGACTATAGAAAATGTACAAAAGAATCTTCCAAAATATATACACTAATGTTTAACTGATTTAAGCAACTGTACAATTGTTTTGGATGGCATCCATGCCATGAATGTGAAATGTCATTTTCATCTTTATCACCTTACATATTTTCAAATAAGCTTTGTGATGATACCTCTAGTGATGGAAATGTTTGACTGATGAAACCTTTATGATCTTGATCCTAAATCTCATAGTTAGTTAGAGAAAAAAAAATTGATTGCATCCATCATCTAACATATCAGTTATTGGATCATAAAAGACGTGGAAGGATTGTTGCAACCTATTACATATGGGTTTTAATGGGACTTCATGGATTTCTACAAGATGCTCATCCTGATTAAGATTTTTATTGTCTTGTTGATTGTCAATATCAATAACTAAAGACTGTTGATTTTTTATTGCTTTAAATTTTTCTCTGATGAACTGAAATGAAGCAAAATAAAGAGGCAAAGAAGCTTCACTTATTTCCAATTTTTCTGCACTTTCTTCCTCACTTTCATAACTAATATTAATAAGATGATCACTGTTTTCAAGCTGCTGAAACTAAATTTATTTATTTCCCAAACTAGTTTCTGATTGCTCTGTAAAGTTAGTTTGGATTTGAAGAACATAATTATCATCATACTGATCATATTTAGGCAAATCATTAAAATAAATAATGTCATCAAACATAGACATTAGATCAACAGATTTCCTCTCCACATATTTCTCTATAAATCTATCTTCTGATCTATGGTAGTTGGAATTAGCAAGAATATTTTCATGGCTATCAACCTCTTCTTTTGTGAAATAAATGTGTCGTGGTGATTTTGAACAAAAAATTTATCTTTCATGGTGATCTTCTGTATCCTTTCCTCTATATCAAAATGTCAAGTTTTACCTCTGCAATGTTGTTCTTCTCCACTCCTGCTTTCAACTTTTCTCTTATAATTTGTAGATTAACTTCCACATCTACTACAATGTTCTGTATCTATTCCAATGTTGAGGGGTTTCTTTCTCTTAGCTGAAATTCTCTCTGGATCAAATGCTTTTGGATAATGCAAGAGAGTTGAATCAGGACAAGGTCTTATATTTGATGGCATTGAATAATAGATTTGATTAAATCTATGAGAAAATTTTTGTATTGTTTCATTTGACTGTCTCCTTAACTGATTATATTCTTCTATGATCACAAAAAGATTGACTTTGATTATCCATCTATCAAGGAACATTTTGACAAATTGTTGGAAATTTGAGATACTTGCAATAGGTAGATTCTTGAACCAAATCTTTACTCTACTTTGCAAAGATAGAGAAAAAGTTTGATTCTAGCATCATCTTCATCGATCTCAAATAAGTCCAGATAATTTTCAAAACCTTGAATATGTTTTTGGGCAGTGATTTTACCATCTTCTCCATCAAACCTAGGGAGAGACTTATAATAATTGTTAGGGAAAACATGAAGTGTAGGAGGTAGGATGAGTGGCTTATACTTATCAGGAACTTTCCAAGGTACAGGAATATGTATAGGGATTGTAAGATCATTCTTGATTATTTGATATTTCTTGATTGGGAAATGATCATCATAAGATTCAGAATAATGTTTCTCAAATGTGTAAGGAGATTTTATATTTACAATTGTCAAAGGAAAATATAAATCTAATATAAGATCTTCTCTAAAATACAATATACATTGAAACACTTTCTTGATGAGAAAGAACATAATATCTTGGATAACAATCCAAGTTAAAAGCTTGATATTTTCATATATTTCTTTGAGGTTCATTCCTCCAATGGAGTCTTGATTGTGAAATTGATTTGGAGGCACCAGGTGGATGATTTTAACCTTTGTGTGTTTGATCACTCTCCACCATCATATATTAGATATGAACTTGTAAAATATTTCTGAAGAAAATGTTAGTTGTCCTTAGTATGGTCGCCACTATAATATCACTCTGAACTTTCTCAAGGTTAAAGAAAGAAATTTCTGAGGTAACCACTAACCAACTTTGGAGCATAGGCTATATCCAACCTATAATCAGAGAGGGCTCTCTCTATATGATTTAACTTTGTTTGTTTGGATTTTAGGCTAGTAGTTATTGTTCTTGAGGTTTTTGATTTGTATTTGAGATTGGGTGGTGGGATTCTCTAAATAGATGGATAAATTGATGTCTTTCAGACCATTGGGCTATGGATTCAACTGGTAAGGAAACAAGGCTGGATAAACTCAATAAAGGGGATTTTTCAAGGGCAAGGTAGCAGAGCTTGTTTCAGATATTTGAGACAGAAGGATGGAAGGGTTTCACTTGGGGTAAGAGAGCAGTTAAGGGTTCTTAGACTTGGAAAATGAATGAAGAAGAAAGGGGTAATCAAATCAAAGGGAAATTAAGGATCCTTTAACATAGATTATTTATTAAATCAATTTAAACTAAATAGAAATGAAGAATTCTTTAATTTAAAATCAGAAGAAAACATTAAAATGCTTAACTATTAAAAGAGAATGTAATTTAAACAAGTTTTGAGATATCATTCCATTTACATCATTTAGATTGAAACACATATAAGATTATGAATAACTCTGAGAAAATTTGACAAAACACATGAAATAATTGTCTGTAAGCTCGCTCAACACATGAATCCTTGGAAAAAGTGTGTCATTTATTAAGTAATCCAGATTGCTCGCTCATCAATTGATACAATAGCCTTCTAAGTCTTCCTGAGAAAAAAGTATATAGAAATTTCTAGTAGAATCCACCACAAAATACTTCAAATGAAGAAGTATTTATACAAATTATAAACTGAAATATCTTGAAAAAATATCAAGATGGGTTTTACAAATATCGCAAACTGTTTTACATTAATAGGACTTAAATAAAGGACATTCAAAACTAATGAATCTATTTGGCACTATATTTATGGATTGATGGTGACAAAGAAGCAAAATTCAAATTAGATAGAAACTCTTAATTGATGATGAGGATTCCAAGTCACTAACTACCTTTTCCTTTGTGCATTCTGCCCCAGAAATTCTACAAAATTAGGGTCCAGTGATACCTTTATATATCTCAATCTGAGATAGATATGTAAAACTTGAAAGAGGTTATTGTAGATACGTATGTTATTGAGATAAACATCTTTCTGTTTCCCAAAATGTAGCTCCATCTGTTCACAATATTCTTTGCAAAAAGATGTCAAAAAAAGGACTTTTCACAGTCTGAAAAATAGGTTGTGAAGATATGCATTTATCTCGCTTTTTGTAATACTAGTGTAAAAAGTGACACAGGTTTTTGTATATTGGGCTTTTAGGAACACAAAAAGCATCCAGTTTCTTAAAATACACCTTGGATTTTCCACAATAGTTTCTGCAAAACTATGACTTAAACATGGAATTTCTAGAAAATGTAACATTCCTGCTCTGATTTCATCTTTCTTCACTTTGATTTTTCAATCTGATACACTTCTACTGATACTATTTCATCTGACACACTTTTACTTTGATGACTTGTCAATATCCTTTACTGTGTTCTCACTTTTATTGTATATTTTAACTTTTTACTATGTATTTCAACAGTAAATTATTAGTTTTTATATGTATCAGCATATAGTAATGGATATTGATCAACTTTTTGTATGTTTGATATGTTTGTCTTTTGACTGTATGCTCTGTCTAGTTCCTTTGTTTTAACAGTCAATGTCTCTGCGTGAATTATTTCTTTCTCTGTTCTGTGTATAATTATCTTCTTCTTCTTGATACAAGATTTTGAATGAATTTCCTTTCGAGTATTAGAGTAAACAGGTTTCGTGACTAATATCAAAATTGTTGATCCAAGATCTGGTCTTTTTCTAATTACCTGTAAAATACAACAATTGTTAAGAAAAACATAGACTGACAAGGAGGTGATAAATAGTTTTGTCTGAGCTAAGAGGTCTGTGGGTGGAACCTTGAGCATGTTCAGGAGGTAATCGGAGGTCAAATTTTGTCATGGAGGCTCAGGGTGCCACTGGAAGGTTTGATAGGTTCACTGTGAAACGGGTCGAAAGGAATGAAAATGAGGGTTTTCAGGGTTCTAACAAGTGACCTTTTTAAATTTGGCGCAAGATTTCAAGTGAACAGTGAGTGGTTATCGGGCTTGGCGGGGAGGTGGTTTCAGAGGCGTTGCACCGCTTTTGTGGAGGAGGCGATATTTAGGGGGGGTCATCCAATCTACCTCTGCACCTGACACGTAGCAGTTGGGGGGTCAAGGAAAACCACCTTATCGAGTGGGTAAAGGTCGGCCATCAAGCTTGGTTGATATGGTTGTGCACCGTTGGATCTAAGCATAGGTGATCGAACGGTAGTTGGGTGGAAAACTTGCACGGAGAAAATGAACGGGAGTTTAAGAGGGGCTTAGAGCTTTAATATTCGGCAGATTGGGATTAATTAATACTTAATCCCAAGTTTAAAGCGGTCGGGTGGAGTTTAATCACGGGATTAGGGCTGAATTTTATAGTTTTTATTAAACTAAGGGCTGGGGGTATTTATTTATGTGATTTAATTAATATACGAGAAAAAGCTATTTAGGTATTTATTTAATAAAGTCCAAAATTAATTTGAAATTGGTGGAATGGGCATACCCCTTAGTGAAAAGGTAATGTAATTTTTGCACACTTTATACACTCAATACTTAGGATAAGACACTTTTGTGGGTTTTTTGAGTGAAATAGAATTTACATGGGAGTTTTTACTTTTCCTAAGCAAATGAAGTTTTACCTTGGGGAAAGGGGTTTTATTAGGCTAATGGGGGAAATGAAGAGAGATGAATTTTATGTAGGGGATTCTAATACTTAGTCTCCATAAGTCATTAAGCCAAGGGTCCGGTCCTTCCAAAAGTTGGAGAAATGCTCTAAGCCTCTTTGACTTGAAGGATTTTTAAATTACTAGAACATAATTGTGGATGGGGGAAATTAGTAAAAAAAGGGGTGAAATGATTGAGGGGGAGTTAATTAAATCAACTTGTACACCATTGTTCTTGCTTTATTTACTGCTTATGCACATTGAAAGATGTATTCAAGCATGATATAAGTGATTTTGTACAATCAACTTAATACTTCTGCAACCTTTCTTCTACTTACCCATTACTTACCCTACCATTTTTTCTTCATTTTATTTGGGTGCATTCAGGCTAGAAAACCCTTATCAATCCTTTTATTTTTAAAAGTAAACTATTTAATTCTAACCTTATATCATCCTAGGGCTCAGATTAAACCGATGAGCTCCTTTTATTTTCTCTACCTATCTAATGATCTGCCAAGATTAAACTGTTTGGTCAGATTTTATTCTCTAACTATAAACATAAAATTCAAAGCATTATATAATCAATATTAAACAGTTTGATAATCATGGATTGTGGCATGAATAACAAGCTACACACAACCATTATTTAAGACAATAAAGAAGTAAAATAGTAGTGACATTTAGACTTGCACACATTCATGATATGTTTTTATTTTTGGGGTTCATATATTTTCATTTTTCGATCTTTTCTTATTCTTTTTGCCCTTTGATGTTTATTTTAGGACATACCTTCTTTACATTTTAAAAATTTTTAATATGGAAAACATTTGCAGAAAGCAAAGTTATGTATAATATTACAAGGCTCAACATATCTAATTCAAAATTATGAATCCTATCATTATAGGACTCTAACATTACCTAAGGCCAAAACCTCTCCCATTTGAGAGGAAAACCCAAACAAATTATTCTTCTTATAGAGACTTCAATTGACGAATACCAAGACCAAGACCCTTGACCTATTTACCTCTCCAAGACCAAGACACAAAGATTTCTTGATGATATCCTTCTTTATTGAGTAAAAAATAGTCAAACCTCTACTTCTCCCTCCTTCTCGGCTACTCTTTAGAATTCGACTTCCTTTTCTTTGCTTTAGACCTACGACCTTTTTTGCCCTAATTTAAAAACCCTAGCTAAAGTATGTAACAGTAAAAGACCTTGAATCCCTTCGCTCTTGATGGAGACCTTCTCTCCTTCAACTTGGCTTGAATATTACTTTGTCTTTCTTTCAAAACTGCTCTCTCACTATCACTATGATAGCTCAATCTTTACTACAATAGAGAACCTTTTATATTCACATATGTCGAGAATATTAGCCCTAAAAACATATCCAAAACAACTTATCTCTTCCTTCCTTCTTATCGCTGGCTATGAGACTCCTTCCTTAGTGATTCTCACACTTCCTATTGTAGACTTCTCCTTGACCAAAATTATGTTTCTAAAATGAGGCCAATATGCCCTATTTATAGTGGTTTTCCTATCAAATAAGACGACTTGAGTTGTATGTTAGCTGACATATCCTTTGGTGTAATTCCATTACTCCATCTTGAAGCCAACTTGAAGGAGATGCTTTATCTTTGTCTTGGAGGACCTTTTTATTCTTTTAATGACTTATACAAATATGTAACATGCCCAAGAAGGGTATTTCATACATGAAATTGACTCAATTTGACTTTATGACCAATACCTAGGGCTCACAATGGGAGCCTTACCTAAAAATAAAATTCATTAATCATGAAATCCATGAGACAACCATTAATAATAATTTTATTTTTCTTCTTTGCATTGATTACATAAAATCAAAATTACACATGTCATTATGAAGACCAAACCTAGTTAAACTTTTCAATACTCCCTCTTAGCTAGGTAGGTGTTAGCGCTCCTTAGTTTCCCAAGGCTGAGAAAGGAAACCAAAGAGGTAACCTCAGACCAACTTTCAACTTATTATCTAGCCCTACCAAATCAAAGAGGGATCTCTCTTAATCAACCTCACAGGAAATGAAAATGACTAAAGAAAATAGGGGTTTAGGCTAGTTATTTGCACAGTAGGGTTTGATAAGGGTTTGTTGGATAAAGAAGCAACATTTTAGTTAACTAGGCCAAGTATTCCAAATGATCAGCTGCAGAAATACATTGAGGAAAGGTAGGTGTAATAAATGGCACAAAGTGAATTTTTCATTATATTATGGTGAGGATAAAAGAAGAAGAAAAATAAGCGTATAGGTATGAATTCATTTCCTTAGAAGAAAAAACACTTAAATGAAAATCTCAGACAAAACAGAGCATATTGATCATGAAATCTGCTTTAAAACTTAAGAGATAATCACCATAAGAATATAGATAGATGTTGGAAATACTTAATTATAAAATTCATAAAGAAAAATAGAGAAATAAAGTGCCACAAACCACATCACAAGAATCCCATAAAAATAGATTCAATTGTTTGTTATATTTCTGTAAACATTTCTAGTACACTAGTCCAAGAGATGAGCTTCAAGAATCCAATCCCTCCTTTGAATTTATTTACTCTACATACAGATGAAAAAAATACATTCCCCCTCTTAGGAGTCGAATCCTACCTTCTAGGAACTGATTACAAAACTCTCTCCAACCATGCAAAAACCTAGGGAGATTAGAAACCAACTCCGTTTTTTATACTAATTGACTTAGTTTGACTTTGAAAGCATTGATTTCAAGGAAATTAACTCTAACCATCACTAGAATATTTAATTACATCATGTAAAATCATTAAAATACTAATTACATTGACCAAATCTGGCTCTTGAGGATGAAAACTGAGAAACATGCTTCTCCCATAGAAGCGCAACGAAAATTGTAGAAGTGCATCGTGTGACAACAGAAGCGCAACAAACTTTGGGAAGATGTTTTGAGGACTTTGGTGGATCTATGAGCTTAGTTGAAGGTTGATACATGTATCTTAGGATGTCTGTTATATCTATAAATATTAAAATCACCAAAAAATCATCTCCAAGACAACACAAAACTCATTCTACCACAACTACTCTAGAAACGCAACATGTGCCTCAAAATAGTGGTAGAAGGGTGAAAAATTGATGGTTGTTTACCTTTTTTCTGCAAATTTATTTGCTAACAAGAGACATAAAGTGGATTTCGGAAATGTACTAGTGAAGAGGCACTTTCACATGCTTACCATTCTTCATTTGGAGCCTCTGAGAAAAAGCGCAATGTGCTCACACTGCGTTTCTGTGCACTAGTATTGCCTGTATGACCAAAAAAACTCAAAAAATGTCAAAATTTACCCAAACTTCTCTCATTTTGCATTTTGTTTTGTCATAGATCAAACAAATAAGGATGACTAAGCTAGTAGATCCATATTTTCCCTCTTCTTGAGCTTTCTTAGGGTCTTCTTGAGTTTTTTCTTCATATTTTTACCTTAACCCTAGAAATCATGTTTCTTGCATAATAATGCCTTGCCATATGCCTCTACATGGTGGTGCCCTTGTTTTCCTTTTTCAACAGCTTCTTCAAGTGCACATTTACCTTCTCATGCCAATATTCCTTGTTCTCTTCAATTTCAGCAGCTATGTTGTTATTTATGTTTTTCAGGGTTTGAGGAGGAGAAGAATTTTTTGCTTTTTGTCCATGTTTGACCATGACTCTAGTTGTAGGCCTCCTGGGCTGTACCTATGTGTCTTTATCCTCTATCTGATCCACATCAATGATGGCCTTACCCTTATCTTTCTCTACCAAAAAATATTCCTTGCTAGATGATGGATGATCCCCTTGTGGTTTTCTTTGCAACAATAGGTTTAGTCTGAGCTACCTATTCTCTCATTGTAAGAAGGATACCATGAAATTTTCCTTCACAAGGTCATCTTTGAGCTCGCCGATATGTGCCTCTTTCTCTTTTCTTATGTCTTTAGCTGGCTTTTCTTCATTGTGTTCTGCTAGTTTAGCCATGTCTAAATCAAGAGATGATTGTTCTTCATTGTGCAATGGTGTATCATCTTTTCCTCTTGATGATTCTTGTCTTATAGTGCCAAGCTGAGCTCCTTCTTCATTGATAGTTTTTCTAGGTAGCATATTTTCTTTAGCCTTAGTTCTAGGTCTAAGCATATATACTATTTCAGGGGAAAACACCAGTCTCTTACCTCTTCTATAAGTCTTTGAAATTTTTGTTCTAGGTGTCTTTGTCATTGATACCTTGTTTGATGAGCCAACCTCCTGTGGCTTAGATGATGCTAAGGGAGTGCTTTGACTATTTGGATGATTAGAGGCATGCAAAAGAGCAGTTACCTCCAAGAAGGTCTCCCATGGAATCTTGATATGTGTGAGGTAGTGGAGAACTACGACTTTGATAAAATCATGATGAAACGAGCTTTCCTGATGGTCTCTCCCTTTAGTTTTCACTTTCTTAGTCATTTTAACCAAGCTTCTAAACAAGTAATTGGGTAGGTTCAGTTGTTTGATGGATGTGAAATGCATCAACAACCTAATGTGATACTGATATAACTTGTTGAACCCGTCTTCACAAGTGAAATATTTCATAATCATATTCATCAAAGGAGTATATCTATCAATAATTTCTAGCTAGGAAAGATATGAGATGGGGTTTCCTTATACTGTTGTTTCAGGAGCACTTTGTAATTTTCAATGTCCAAATCCATGCCCTTAAACCAAATCTCTCCTTAATTGCGGATACTAGTGGCTGAAGCTATAACCTCTATTGAGACTAGGAAGTCCATCCCTACTATGGTGGTCTTTCTCTTCTTGAAATTGGAGGGAAATAGACTAGTTAGCCCACAATGGTAGACCACCTCTTTTACTTTCTCACAAAACCCTTGACTGTCTACTTTTTCAAATTACCTCTTGATGAGATCTGAAGCATTCATCTCTTGCATATGAGTTGGCTCATATCTTGACATCTATCCCCCCATATTTTATTTCTTCTTTTCACTAGCCATGCTATTGGTTTTGCTTGACTGAAAACCCTATTTTGATAGGGGAAAGGGTAGGGGATTAGGGTTGAAAAACAGGGAAAACATAGAAGCTAGTTTAGGGAGGGAAATGGAGGGGATAGGAGTTAGGGAAAATTATAGGGAAAATTTAGGGGGTAGGGGTAGATGTTAGGGACACAGGGGTAGTGAAATTTCTTAAAATGGGAGAGGGAAGGAAGGGAAAACAGGTATGGGAAATGGTTGGTGAGGGTCTATGAATTGTATACAAAGGTGTTTACGAAAAAATCATAGGAATTGTTTCCTTGGAAGAAAGCAAAAACCATGAAATCTTAAAAACACAGCATAGAACCCTAAGAGATGGATTTCATCATTTTTGAAGGGAATCACTGCATGAGAGGGTTGATGAATGCTTCACTTACTTTTTTAGGACTGTTTAAAACTTCTTGAATGATAAATAACTTGTTTCTTTATTTCTTTGACCTTCAAACTCAAAAACACAGCAAATGTCCAGAAGCACAGCGTGCAGGTAGCAGAAATGTAGTGAGATCATGGGGAAGGTGTTTTGATGATGAAGATCGAAGCTCTAATGGTTGACATGAGGCACAATTGTGGAGAAGAGCTCTTAGAGGATAAAATGAAGTTGTTGAATTCTTGGATGGTCTTTTAATAGCTTGAAACTCAATTTTTTTCTTTGGTGGTGGTGTGACATCACATGTACTTTTGAGAAA
>APFE030236277.1:2813-41942 GCA_000404065.3 Pinus taeda
ATATATAAGAGCTTTAAACTTAGTGGTTTTGGTAAATAACTCCTTCTCTCCTATACTAATATTACAAACACTTGAATCGGGTTGTTTATATTGATGTAAAAAAGTGAATCCTTCCCATTAATATATGTTATGAGGTAATTGGATCTAGAATTTTAGAGAAAGGACCGTTCCATAGTCTTGATTTCCATAGTCATGATTTGATTTAGGTGTAAAAAGGGACTAAATGTTATAGTTGGTTTGAGAGAAGCGTTGATTTGCCATATTCTTGACTCATGGAATTTTCCAGCATCATGGATGATGCTTTTTTCTTCACAATTTTGGTTTATGGATTATTATTTATTTCATTGATATGGTTTCACTTTGAAGTGTATCACTGTAGTTCTGTGTAATGTTTTTTTTTTTATGTTTGATATATTTTTAAATCTTTTAATGATTTAATGAAATAAAAATTTGACTTGTAAAAAATTATACATATATATTATATACCAAACAGATTTAAATAATAAAAAATTAGTATCTCTTCAAAATGAACCTTAATTATTTCAATAAAAAAAAAAAAAATTTTAATAATTAAATAATTGAAAAAAACAAATCTTAAAATAATTAAAATGCTCCTCTGTATAAGTGCATTGATAAAGTGTTGAACTTTTCACTTTGTTCTAACACTATCTTTTTAATGAGCCATTGGATATATATTTCATTGATATGGTTGTGTTAATATTTTAAATGGCCTTTGTTGTCCCACATGGACAGTATCAATGGAAGGTAATGCCTTTCGGTTTAAAGAATGCTCCTAGTGAATTTCAAAATAGAATGGAAGATGTTTTATGTCACGTAGATTGGTTAATTATCTACATAGATGATTTACTTGTCTATTCCAAGAATATCCAAGAACATGAGAAACATCTCCAAATATTTTGTGAGTATTGTGTTAAACATGGATTAGCTTTGCCAAAATCCAAGATTGAAATTGGAGTAATAGATGTAAGTTTCTTAGGTTTGAAGATTGCTAATGGCAGTATCGCACTGCAAGATCATGTTCTTCTAAACCTGCAGAATTTTCCAGAGAAAATCATAGACAAGACCCAGCTGCAACGATTCCTAGGTAGTCTGAATTACATTAGACGTTTCTATAAAGGACAAGCCCAAGACCTAGTTGTCTTGCAACAAATATTGAAGAAGTCACCAATCCCATGGAATCAGGCCATGACCTAGGTGGTGAAATCCATCAAGGAGAAAGTCTAGAACCTTCCCCCTCTCAAGTTCTCGGCATATGAAGGATTTTATGTCCTTGAAATAGATGCATCAAATTTTTCATGGGGAGGCATTCTTCTTGAACACATAAATGGCACTAAAGAGATTTGTGGCTACACCTTAGGAGCCTTTCATCGAGCTGAACTCAATTATCCTTCAAGCCATAAAGAAGTACTCGCAGTCAAGTCAGTTTAGGATTTATTTAAAACCTGTCAAATTCTTGGTCCAAACCGATCTCAAAATCATGTTGGGCATGATAAAATCAAACCGTGAACTTGCCAATAATAGTGTTTGCATCATGCGTGATAAAAGCAAATGATGAACATGTCGATAATAATGTCTTCATCATGCAATGGGTAGTCTGGATAAACGTTATGACTTTGGTATCAAACATAAGCCAGGATACCTCAACTGTGTGTCAGACCTTCTCACACGTGAAGAAGTGGACCCTCAACTTAAAGAATAAGCAGTAGTGGGCCCATGATAATGTGTCTAATTTAGTCCCCATAATGCAAGTTGTCCACTTGCACCCAAATATTTACTTTTAACTAGAACTCACCAGTCATGTAATAACCGGACACCGGATATGAATATTATAAATGAGTGGTTGCGTCCCTCATAAAATTCAATCTGAGTTGTTCTAGTACCTGAGAAATTAGTCAGAATTCTCTTCTCCTCTCCTTCATAAGAGTGATGCTAGATTGCGCCTGCAGTTTCATCCTCAATGCGATTAAAGTATTAGTCACTCGCAAAGACTAGATTATGTATGTATTATCTACCATCAAAATATAAGGAGCAAATTTTGGTCCACTGAATCCACTAAAACCTACGTAGGGCTAGTCTCCTTTATGTGTACTAGCACCCACAAGAAGGCACCACAAATGTGCATTATTTCATGTTTAGTGCTCTTATTCCAATTTTGTCTCAACCTATAAAATTTGTCCTAGGCCTTGACTAATATCCCTCGTGCTGACCTCCAGGATGAGAATTTTTTTACTATCTTCTACTGCTGCTCAAATTTTGTTACTCACCATTGTCGCTTAACAATAAGTCACTCGAAGCTTGCTTTTCTAGCTTGAGACATCCTCCTATCGTTTTTCCACATCCTCTCATCTCCTTGGCTTTCTAAAACAAAGCACATACCTTCGAACTTCTAAGGAGATAAAACCTCAAGAATGAAGAAAAGTCATTGTCAATCGCCATCTGTGGCTCCCATCAATTTTTTTCCTTGCTCAAATGGACCCCCAGATTTTTTCAAAATGAACCACTTTAAAACTTCAAGGAATAGAACCCAAGGAATGAAAGAACTCCCATCTTCAATCTTTCACGATCTATTATGGCACATTGTTCCTATGTTCCTTCCTCCTGCTCTAAAATAATTTACTTTGCTTCCATAGCTTCCACTGTGCTTCTTGTACTTAAACCCTCCTGAGATTTCCTACAACACTCTTTCCTATTACAAACACTGGGATTTATTTACACAACATAGAACATTTATCATTATAAATAGATGCTTGATTTCACACTATATGAAAGGATTCATAATCAATCCTCTATCATTCAAAAATAACAATTCTTCTATTTCATTTAGGCTCTATACAAAAGTTACAGAAGGCCTTTCCTAGCCAAATTTACATTCAATTGGCCCCTTTTGGCCTCTTGGCCAAATTGGGCTTCTCTCTTCTACTCTAGACTCTCCAAACTCTCTCTCTTTCTCTCTTCTAATTTTTCCTACCTTTGTGGCCTTTTTGGCTAACAAATTATACAAAGGGATTATGAACTAGAATTAGTTCATATCCACTAATCACTCAGCTAATAATCCCTAAGGATCCCTTAGATCCACAAAATCCTCTCCAGAGACCTAACTAATCCCAAGATCTCTCTAACTCACTCAACTCCTAAGACTTCTCCTTAAAGAATATATAACTACACATCAATTACATCAATATTGGAATCTTTACTGAATTCCCTAGAAACATAAAAACAAATTAATAATTAACAATAAGTGAACCAACTCCCTTAGTAAAGGAAAGACCCCTAGGTCTAGTCAAATGTATTTGTCTTGGAGATTTTATGTTCCTGCACCATAGTCCCAAAGTGAAAAGATTCATCGTCTCTTGACCATGTGCTTCCATAAGCTAATTGAATCCTCCTGGATCCCACACTTTATGTGGTAATTTTCCTAGTCCGTTGTTGCAATATGCTCTTTCTCTGTTATCTCGCTACATTATCTGATGCACTTTCTCCTTTCCACAATCCCATTTCTTCATTTTCTGTCTACTCATAATCATGTTGATGTAATCACTCTCAGTCCACTACAATTTGTTTCTAATTGCACTTTTCATGCCATAGAAATTCCATCTAATTCCCTTCTTCCTCATACTCCATACTTTATCAAATTGGATATCTAACTCCTCTATTTGGTGGTATACTTTACTTCTGCAAATTAATTTTTGTTGACTTTCACAAAAAAATTGCATGGCCATCATTATTTCCAGCTCCTCATGTCTCTACTTATTTTCAAGAAAAATTTGCATCCAATGCTGCATAGCCTTGAGTTGAAATTTTAGTTTACCTAACTGCTCCAATAAATTCACATTTTGGATCTTGCTAAAATGACCAATTTTCGATAAACGGTTTATACCTTTATACAAGGTTTCCTCCATAGTTCTTCTCCATTCACCTTCAACATGATCATCTTTTGTTTACATTCCTTCTTTCGCAAGTTCCATGCTTTCTTCCTTGTAATCTTGCATGGCCTCTTCTAAGATTTCTTATATTTCATCGATTAAAGTATCTCCAAGCTAGCTTATTATTCCCCGCACATCTTCATCCTCTCTGCAATTTGCATTACTTGTACTCATTGCATCTGTGTATCTTCCCTTTTATGGATTAGATGAGACAATGTTGTCTCCTCTACTGAAAGGACAGAATTATGAATCTTTCTTTCCTTAAATTCTTCACTACCCGCACACACAAACCATTCATTAGTTTTTAAAAAATGAGCCTTCAAACTATCTATAGATGCTTTTCACATCCTTTCTTCGTGCAACACTAGAACCTTCAAGCCATTCATTAGACCTTCATTGGCTTCCTTCACTATAACAAATTCTTTCTCAACATCTTCAATTTCTATACATATATGCTCAATTAAAAGCCTATCAACCTCAGGAACCTCATCATAAAACAAAAGCTTCTATATTTCAAGCATCTCGTCGAGAAATAAAAACTTTTCTACTTCAGTTTTTTCTTCCATATCTGCATTTATACATTGCGTAGAGTCTCCACCTTGATTATCTTTCCAAGACAACTCTATCTTTCTTCCTCTTCCAAGTGAATTTAAATTATGTTCTCTTCCAAAATTTATAATAGTGCTCGATTATTGTTCTTCATCTTTCATGAGCATCGCATTCAAATGTTGGTCTTTATCCCTACATAGAACAAAATTAATTTTATATCCATCATCTGCAACAAATTCTACACCTAAACACCAATTATTGGATTTAAAATCAATAGGACCTTTAGCCTCAACATATGGTTCTTCCATCCTATGTTGATTTTCCAAATAATTGGTGAGACTCTCGAAAGGTCTCTTCTCAACATCTTCATTATTATCATCCTCTCCAAGGATTGATCCCTACTCTAATTCATAGTAGTGAACTTCCACCTTACACTTAGCTACTTTGAGTTCTTTCTTCAACTTGGAAAATAACTCGTCCTTCAAATTCAATTGCAATGAATGCCACCTCACTTTCTTCTTCATTATCCAGCCATATCCCTAGTCTCATATCAATTGCTTCATGTTACTCAGTTCTTCTTTCAACTCAACCAATTCCCCCTCAAAATCATCATCACTAATTATCCTCGAGCCAATTGCCTTGGCACACATATTCCTTTGATTGTGACTTCTTTCTAAATACTTAACATGAATACTAGTATTCATTCTCGCTTCTTTTGTGAATTCCCATTGTCCACTTGTGAGATGAAACAAGCCTTCATATCTCTGTAACAATTCTTCCACTTGTCACCAGTACCAAGTCTTCCTCTTGGTATCCTCTCTCCTTCTAGTTATCTTCAGTAGAGCCTCTTTTCAAGCACCACTTCTCGAGCACCTCTACTCCTCAACTTTCAAAGTTGTTGGCTTTTGCATCTTTAACTACTCAGTTCTTCACTTCATCCTTTGAGAACTCATGTTGTCTTCTTCTCAGCAATCTCATCTTGTTATTGGGTTTTAGTCACAATTTCTTCACTTGAGAGCTTTTCTTGCTTCCTCTTTCTTTTTCATAGTGTTACTTGATGTATGGTTGATACCTTCCTTTTGTCTTCTACCTGCAAACATAAATCCTTATTACTAGAGTTAACATGAAACATTTAACTCAATCTTCATAAGATTTGTAACGAGATCTTATTTCCCACTATCCATATTCCTCCCTGAATCAACTTCTTTCCATGAGTAGATCTACTCTAAATTTCTCCTTCAAGACAATCATTTTTAAGAGCTCATCAACCTTTTCAATTTGTCATACCTCTAATCCTCATATCACTATCAATTTTTGCTAACTTTATGTATTCAATTAATTTTCCAAACTCTGTATCATTAACTGCAAATTCACTATTTTAGATCAGAGGTTACAAAGCATTCTAGCTCTATTGCCACTTTGATGCTAACAAATTCCCTCCTTGTGCAAATACTATGGGAAATCAGAACTTCCCTCAAACCAACAATGGAATTTAGTCTCTTTTTACACCTTAATCAAATCATGACTATGGAACGGTCCTTTCTTTAGACCTTTGGATTGAAATACTTCATAAAATATATTGAAGGGAAGAAGTCCCTTTTTTTACATCAATATAAACCACCATATTCAAGTGTTTATAATATTGGTGATTCAAGTGTTTATAATATTGGTGAAGGAGGGAAGGAGTTCTTTACCAAAACCACTGAGTTCAAAACTCTTAACACACACATATATATCGCAAGCCAATTATGGAGTTAAGCCCCAAATACACCAAATTCCCATCCCATATGGCAGAGGAGTATGTATAGTATAATATACATAGGTCAAGGGGAAGGGAGGAATACCGTGTAAAACCACCCAGCTCAAGTCTTACTAAAACACATGTGTGGCCAATCTCCTTTATGTTTACTAACATCCATAAGAATGAATCACAGCCATGGGCTATAACGATGTCCTTATACCTTGGACCTTGACATTTTAAAACCAAGCACATTTGCCTTGCCTTGCAAATTATCATCGAGAAAAAAGTCGGGAACCTCTTGAAAACTATTATGCTTCAAACTTCCTATCAACTATTGACTCCAGATATTGAAACCCCGATGATTTGGTACCAAGCACCCCTTTTTATTTCCAAGGAAACAGATTCTAGAAAGGAATGTTTCTCATTTAATGTTGTCATTCCAATTCTGTCTCAGCCTATAAAATTTGTCCGAGGCCTTACCTAACCTCTGGGACAAGAGTTTTTTTACCATCTTATGTCTCTCCTGCAACTTTGTTACTCACCTTCATCACTTAACAATTTTTCACATGACGCTTTCTTGTACAACTTTACATGTCCTCCCAGTTTTTTTCCATGCCCTTATGGCTCCTCGACATTTTAAAACAAAGCACCTACCTTCGAACTTCCGGGTAGATAGAACCAAGGGAATATAAAAAAGTATTTGTTAACTGTTTTCCCCAATTCCCATCAATTGTTGTCTCTGTTGGAAAGGCAAAGGAGACAAAACACAATTCACACATAAAACATGAGCTGCTACTCTTCTATTGATCACACAAAACATGATGATTACAATGAACCCAGTGAAGGGTATTTAAACCTTTTCCAACTAGCTAACTTCCTAAAATATCTTGACATGCAACTACATGCAATCACACACTCAAAGTTGTCTAACACTTAACTCGAATTGACTCAACAATCAAACACTCAATCATGCAATCACTCAGTTAACTGACTCTCTATGTTTAGCTAACTCCTCATGCAGGAGTAATTATCTTATTTTAACACTCCTTCTTAATTACGACTGCTAAACTAAAACATGACTCATGACAACTCAAACATGTATGTTGGTCTATGTCTCAGCTAGGCTTACAACACCTAAGTTTCTTCTATGAAACTCAAACACATCTTATGCTAATGGCTTAGTAAATTATCAGCCAATTGATCACTAGATTTACAAGGCTTCAAGTGAACTTCTCCATTTCTCACAAGTTCTCTAATAAAGTGATATCTAGTATCAATATTCTCGCTCTTCTGATGAAACATACTATTCTTGGATAGTGCAATCGTTGAGGTGTTGTCACAATATGTTGTTGTTGATCCTTATTGTTTCTGCTTGAGTCCATCAAGTACTCTTCTTAACCACACTGCTTGACATGTTGTTAATGTTGTTGCTACATATTCTGCTTCTGTGGATGAAAGTGTCACAATGGGCTGCTACTTAGATGCCCATGAAATCACACCTAAACCAAGGTGGAACACAAAACCAGAAGTTCTCTTCCTATGATCCAAACTGCCTGCAAAATCACTATCTACATATCCAATCAAATCTTTCCTTTTGTGCTTGCATACATTATGCCAGAATCTCTAGTTCCTACTATGTATCTCAAAATTTGTTTTCCTACCTTCCAATGTGTGTCTTTTGGAGTCTCCATAGATCTTGAAATCAAACTCACTTCTTGCATGATATCCAGTCTTGTAGCTGAGAGATACATGAGGTTACTAACCAATATTTTGAATAAAGTTGGATTAACATCTGATCCTTCACCATCCTTGCTTAACTTTGTACCTATTGCAACTGGTGTAGGGACATGTTTGCAATTTTCCATCCTGAATCTTTTCAACAAATATTTGGAATATTTACTTTGACAAATAAAAATTCATTTTTCAAATTTCTCAACTTGTATCCCAAGAAAATATTTCATGAGACCAAGATCTGTCATCTCAAAATTCTTTCATCATGGCTGCTTTAAATTCATCTATGTTAAAATCACCTGTAAAAATCATGCCATCAACATATAAGCAAACAATCAAAATCTTTCCATGCTCATTTACCTTTGTGTACAAGGTAGGCTCAATTTTGCTTCTACAAAATCCATTTTTGATCATGTAACTATCAATTCTGCTATACCAAGCTCTAATCACTTGCTTCAGTCCGTAGAGCGCTTTCTTCAACCTGTAAACTTTGTCTTCGTTACTTTCAACTTCATATCTTGGAGGTTGCTGCACATAAATTTGTTCTTCTAGAATTCCATTTAAAAGGTTGATTTCACATCCATCTGATATACTTTCCACTTGTTCTGAGCTATTGTGGCTAGAACTGCTCTTACAATATCCAATCTGGATACTAGAGAAAATCTTTCTCCAAATTTTATTCCGGGTTGCTGCGAGAATCCTTTTGCTACAAATCTTGCTTTAAATCTGTCGATTTCAACTTTTTCATTCAACTTTGTCTTGTACACCCACTTCACACCAATGATATTTTTGTCCTTTGGTAAATCAAGCAAATCCCATGTGTCATTCTTTTCAATAGCTTCAATTTCTTCATCCATGGCTTGCACCCAATTTTCATCTTTGATTTCTTCCTCAAATGAAGAAGGTTGGAATGACAACAATGCAAAATTTGAACTAACATCCAAATCATCATAAATATCTTTCAAAATTCTCATGTTTCTCTTACCATTGTTTGATTCATCACCTGATTGATTACTAGGAGAATCTTGATCTGTTGATCTACTTGAGGATCCATGCCGCTCTAAGAATCTTGGAGTGCTTGTCGGTGTGTCTCTATTTGGTGTCTTTACTTGTGATTCTTGCTTCTCATTTTCTGCTACATCATCTTCTTCCATCAATGGCACTTGTGCATCAACTATTTTGTCTACAGTTCCATTCCATGACTCTTATTCCTTGAACACGGCATCTTTGCTAATTATGGTCTTCTTTGTGACAGGGTTATACAATTTGTAAGCTTTTGATTGCTCACTATAACCAATGAATATGCATTTTTCACTTTTATCATCCAATTTGCCTCTTTGCTCCATAGGCACATGTGCATAAACTACACATCTAAATACTCTGAGATGAGATACGCTGCAATACATACCTGACCATGCTTGTTCTGTTACTCTGTTCATCACAGTCTTTGTAGGAGATCTGTTGATCACATAAATAGTACAGGCAACTACTTCTGCCCAATACTCATTAGACAAGTTTTTTCCTTTCAACATGCTTCTTACCATTTTCATAATTGTCCTATTCTTTCTCTCTGCTACACCATTTTGTTGTGGTGTGTACCTGGTTGTAAACTATCTTTTGATCCCATGTTGTTTGCAGTAATCATGGAATGCCTTTGTCATATTCTCCACCATGATCTGACCTCAATACCTTGATCTGTTGATCACTTTCGTTCTCTGCTAAGGCTTTGAATTCTTTGAACTTTGCAAGAGTTTCAGACTTCTGCTTCAAAAAGTAAACCTAAGTCTTTTTGTTGTAGTCATCAATGAAAGTGAGGAAGTAGCAACTTCCACCAATCGACTGTGTCCTCATAGGTCCAGACATGTTTGTATGCACTAGCTCAAGAGGTTGCTTTGATATATATGCAACTCCCTTTGGAAAAATTTCACGGTGTTCTTTTCCCAAGATGCAACACTCACAAGTACTGGCAGGCTCTTTGATGGGAAGTAATCCTTTGACCATCTGTTTCTGTTGCAACAATCCTAAACCAGAAAAGTGCAAGTGTCCAAATTGAAAGTGCCATAACAAATAATCATCAGAACATGAAACTATAAAAGAACTCACCTGACCACTGTAATTCAAAATTAGAGGAAAGAGTTTATTCTCATCATCTGCACCTTTGCTATCAATTGCTTGCTTGGGAGCTTGTCATATATAACAATTTCTTGACCTTGAAAGATAACTCTGTATCCTTTCTGTGTCAATTGACCAATAGTTAACAAATTATGTTTGAGACTACGAACATAATATACCTCTGAGATTGTCTTCGACTCCCTTTTTTTGGTCAAAATATTGACCACTCCTTTGCCATCTACTTCCACAGTCTTGTCAGTCCCCAACTTTACCTCTGTTTTCACAAATTAATCGAAATTTGCAACCAATTCCTTGTTGTCTGTCATGTGGTTACTGCAACCATTGTCTAACAGCAACACACTAGGAGAAGGTTCATGCATGGTATGGCAAGCTAGGGACATGGAGTTGGTACTCTCTGTAGTGACATTAGCTCTCTGGTTCCTTTGACCAGCTATTTTATTTATGCATTCATGAGCATAATGACCAAATTTATTGCAGTAATAACATATCACCTTTGGTTTGTCAGCTCTTTGATTATTGTGGAAGCTTTTGTAGTTGCCTCGACTTGCATGTTCATGCTCTTCTTGGTCATCTCTCTGACCACCATATCTTCCGCTTCATCCTCTGTCTCGACATTTGTCTCTTAAAATAGAAACCTGACTTTTGAAAGCGGTCTCTAAAGTGGAATCCTTATTTTTGTCTATCCTTGCCTCATGAGATAGAAGTGATCCCATCAACTCATCAATTGTCAATAATGCCAAATCTTTGGCTTCTTCTGTGGCTGCTACCACAACATCAAATTTGGCAGACAAGGATCGGAGGATCTTTTCAAGCACTCTTTGATCATTTATATCTTCACCATAAATCTTTAACTGATTTACAATAGTTATGACCCGATTCATGATAGAATCGATGTCTTCTGTCTCCTTCATATGTAGACTTTCAAAATCTCTCCTAGTATTCTGCAACTTAACAATATTGACTTTGGCCATACCTTTATATTTTGTCGCCAAAGTAACCCATGCAACTTTTGCTGAAGACTGTGGTCATAATCTTCTAGAACACTGCTAGGCCCACTCCCTGTTGAATAAGCTGCAACGCATGTGCATTCTTCTTCTTGTCTCTCTTCCATTGTTCCCTCTCTGTATTACTGAGAGCTTGTTTTTCTTCTTCGTTCTTAGGTTCTGAAAACCGAAACTTGACATAATCCCAAACATCATGTGTCTGCAACGTGGTCACCATTTTAATGGCCCACACATCATAATCTTTCCCTGTAAGTGGTGGTCATTATTCTCTAAAAAATTCTCTTTAAAAAAGAAAACAAAATTCTCTTTTTATAAGCTTTGCAAAAAAAAATTCCAAAAAAAATACCCTTTCAATAAAACCCTATATTTTATTTTGAAAAAAAAACAAACAAACAACCCAACCAACAACACTTTTGAAAAAACCTCTTCCACGAAAACCCTCACTTCAGATTGAATTTATAAAAAATCCTTAAATTAACATTGATCTATTTTCAAATGACCTTTCATATATTCCACCCTCAAGTTTATATGAAATCTTTAAAAATAAAATGGAAACTTTTAGGAACTTTAACTTTGCTAACGTCCCGTGGAAGGTAGTTAGAGTGTTTGATAATGCTGTCCACGGTGATCAGTTTTGCACGCAATCAGTGGCTACTTCAACGTCTAAATATAGCGGGCGGCTCTGCAATTTGTTGTTCACCCGTTCGAGAGCACAGGGCCACCGGCTGCAGCTGCGACTGCTTTTTCAAAACAGATGAGTTTTCTATGCTGTCTGCGGACAAACCGGCCACAGGAAATTTTGAATTTTTTTAAACTCATACAGGGTCGCTATTAAAGCTGCAGCTGCAAATTTTTTTTTTTTTAAATTTAGATTTGATACTAATTTGTTGGAAAAGTAGAGGAGTCAAAACATAGTTCACATATAAAACATGAGTTGTTGTTTTTCTATTGATCACACAAAACATGATGATTACAATGAAGGGTAGTTAAACCTTTTCCAACTAGCTAACTATTTAAAATATCTTGACATGCAACTACATGCAATCACACCTCAAAATCATCTAACACTTGACATGACTTAACACTTAAACACTCAATCATACAATCACTCACTGACTCTCTATATTTAACTAATTCCTCATGCAGAAATAATTATCTTATTTTAAGAGTCCCCACTCACTCCAGGAAATGTTTTTGAATTCACTGCTTTAAAACTCCGAGGGGAAACCACGGAGACAAAAGAATTTGTCTTTGTCCTTTCACGATATATTGTTGCATGATGTTCCTATGTTCCTTCCTCCTGCTGTAAAGGAAATTACTTTGCTTACACTCTGCATCTTTCACTTAAACCCTCTTAACCTTCCTTGCAACACTCTCACATAATACAAACACGGGGATTCATTCATACAACACAGGTCATTTACCAATTATAAGCGAAGGCTCAATTTCACACAATAGGAAAAGATTCATAATCAATCCTCTATCATTCGAAAATAAAAAATATTCTATTTAATTTAGGTTTTGTACAAAAGTTACAGAAGACCACTCCTGGCCGGATTTACATTCAATTTTCCCCTTTTGGCCTCGTGGCCATACTAGGCTTCTCTCCTTTACTCTGGACTCCCCAAACTTTGTGAGTCTCTCTCCTCTAATTTTTCTTACCTCTTATTTTCCTTTTGGTTTACATATTCCGAACTGGAATTAGTTCGGATCCACTAATCATTCGACTAATAATTTTAAGGATCTCTTAGATCTACAAAATCTTTTCGAGATTAATTCTAAGATCTTTCTAACTTACTCAATCTCAAGAGACTTCCCTTTCAAAAAGATATGATTACACACCAATTACATTAATATTTGGAATTTTGTGATTCGTATCATCTACAATATTATGTGTATCATTCCCGATATTATGTGCATCTGATGAAGGTTTCGAATATCCCCAATATTATGTGTATTTTATGGAGGTTTTGAATCCTAAAGAGAATCCATTTTCAGGATAGAATTGAGTGATAGATTGAAAGAGGAGCAGTTTTGGAATTCCAAAAGAAATCCATCTTCAAGAAAAAATTGAGCGATAAATTGAAAGAGGAGCTTACCGATTAAACCAGATAAATGTATTTTACTTAGAGATTGGATGATCCTGTATTAATTCAAAAAAAAATTCCCAAAAAGAATGTAAAGCGAACATTACATCCACGAGAATTCAAGGATCAACACAATCGATTTTGTACATTAATTCTAAAAAATCCCAAAGTATAATTTATGCACCTATAAGAAGAAAATAAATAATAATTATATTAATTGTAGTTAGAAGTCGGAATTGGAGTTGTTTTTAGGAGGACAAAAATTTGAGGTGAAATCTTGATTTATGTTATTTAAACTGGTTTTTTTATTGTATATGTGGATTCAGGGTGATCCTAGAGCACTTCAACTGTGAAGGGGTTACAATCAAGCCTCTAATTTCAATAAATTCCTACTAGATTTTAGAGAAATTAGACCAGAAAAACACACGGGAAAAACTTCCAAAAAATCTTAATAAAAACATCTCGATTAGAAATAAATAATTATTAACAATTTGAAAATAAAATAATTTAAAAAAATTGATTAAAATGATTAGTGTTAATTTAATATAATCTCTTTTAATTCTTTTATTTTCTAAGAAAATGAAATAATTGTTAATTTAATAGGATTTGCTTTGATTCTTTTATATTCTAAAAGATGAAAAATATACCTTCAATTATATTTCACCTATTAGCATAATTTTTTTTATCCTTTTATGTGCAAGAGAATGAAAAATATGCCTTCTATTATATTTCACCCACTCGCATATTTTTTATTTTTATTTTTAAAAATAAAAGCTTCAAATGTCTTATCAATATTTACATACACAATAGATATAAGTGAATTTAAGAATGAATAATATGCCTTCTATTGTATTTCACCTATTCACATTTTTTTTAATTTTAAAAATAAAGCTTCAAAGGTCTTATGTATATTTATACACCAATAAAATAAATATAAGTGAATTTAAGTATTTATTTTTCTTCATATTGATTTTGTAAATATTTTTAAATTCACAAAACAATAAAACAATTAAATTATCAAAATATTTTATAAATATTCTTAAATTTACACAGCTAAATAAAATAAGAAATAAGAAATTATTACTATCAACCCAAGCTAAAACAATACCTCTTTTCCCATTTGATTGAGTTGGTCATTTCTATATTCAGCTGGTTATTCTTTTGTGGATTGTACATTTCAGATATAGGATCGAAATCTGAAAAGACATAAATGAAAGTCAAAAGTCAATATTTAGTTGCATGAATTGTTTGATTTACTTCATATTTATCACATTTCCAAAATGTTCCTAAACCTAAATCTGAAAAGACATAAACGAAGTAAAATGTCAATTTCCATGTGATTCTTAAATATTTAGTTGAATGAATTGTTTAATTTATTTCGTATTTATCACATTTCCAAAACATTCCTAAAACTAGGATCTAATTAGGCTGCATTTTATCAAACAAAAAATCATCCTTTGAGGAACCAACATTACATTTGTATAAATGTATCCGATCACAATAAGGTAATTATTTTTTATACCATTTTTTTTTAAATTTTGATAAAGTTTAGTAGGATTTTGTAAATCTAATTTATGTCAATGGAATTTTGAGATTTTAATTGTGTAAATGTTTAATAGTGGTAAATTTATTTTTATTATTAAAAATATAATTCAAACACTATTTGTTGTCTTCTTGTTAATGGCTATGTAGAAAGTCAACGCTCTTTGTGTATCTGTCTATGGGTTTTGGTGTAATGGCAATCGTGTCTCCAACAAGTGGTATCAGAGCCAGAGATCTAGAGTTTGAAACATAATGGGCTCCTATTGGGGGGAGATTGTTGACTCCCTATTAACGGTGGTGTGTTAACGGTGGTGTAGAAGGTGAACGCTCTAGTGTGTTTCGCAACATGTGCTTAAATTTAGCCATGTGTTTGTTTACTAACACCTGCACCATTTTGGTGTAATAGCAATAGTGACTCTTAACACTATTATTACTTATTTTTTAATATTTTTTTAAGCAAAATTCAGACCACTTTTACCAGTACAATCAATTCCTAACCTCAGTGGACTACGCCTTAGGAAATAATTTCATAATAATAATCAGATAATCGTAGTCCTAATTCCATGTACTTTGTTGAATGCTTCCAGTTTTCGATGGCAAATCCTTCTCAGCAAAAGTTTCTGTTTAAGTGAATTCACAGGCTTGAGAAGAAATAACGTAGACGCTCTAGAATCAAAACGAAAGTTCCGTCTTGCACAGCTGTCGACTGTGACAGCCATGGAAATTTGATAATTTCTGAAATGGCCCTTCAACAACGATTCCCTTACCTGGATAATTAGTTCTACCCCTTTCACATCGGATATCAAAGTGCCTATCGTAATATCGAAACAATACTTCAACAGCTTCTCAGGATCTTCATATTTTAATACTCTTAAACCCGTGAAAACCAGGTACGTGTAAATGCCACTTCTATCATGATGCAAGGTAGCACGCCTAATCAAGAACGCTAAAAGTCATTAGACAACAGAAGAGTCGTTGGATTTTCAGCCAATTATGAAGCAGTCTGCGCACATTGTTAGAATTTCTTAAGCACGTGACAGTTGGCTATGATGACTCTCATAGATAGGCCGAGTGGATTACCCCTCAGAAATGCTTGAAACAGTGCTTCATTGTTGGCGTGTCAATATTTTGTCTAATCTTAGCTACCGCGGAGACGGTAATACCTGCCCCCTCATCACCAAATTTTACCAATTTCTGATGTGTCATTTGAATCTCTATAGTAATCATTATATGATGATTACTTATATATGTGGCCATGGAATTCTCTTTTACCAGAAATTGAATTGTTCATCAGATGTTCAGTAATCTGCGAGAAGCAACTCTGGTGAACAGGCCTTTAAATTCCGGCACCAGCAATGAAGAGTTGTGCGAGGCTTATAGGATTTGGAAAATATACGCGAAAAATAGTGTATCTAAGTTTAGTTCTGATTCTGATTCTTTCCTCAGTAAAAGCCTCCAGTTTCAACGATAATTTCGATATTTCATGGGGAACCGTTAAAGTGTGGAATAATGGGGAAACAGCCCAGCTCACTATGAATCAAGCCTCAGGTACAAATTTTCTTTTGTGGGCATCCATAATTCCTTATGCATTGACGGATGGGAATAGTAATAGTAATTCTAGTTGTTTCACCAGGTTCTGGTTTTCAGTCCAAAAATGAATACATATTCGGCTGGGTGAGCATGAGAATCAAGCTGATGTCTGGAGATTCCGCAGGAACAGTCACTTCATATTATGTAAGCAGCTCAGCTAATTTTATTCAATTGATTTTATTTAAATCTAATTTCTGATTGTTGAACTTATGTTAATGGTAAATTTTGAAAATATTTTAGGTGTAGATTTTGAAAATATCTTATATTTTAGGGTGTTTTTTTTAATTTTTTATTGTTGAACTTATCTTAATGGTAGATTCTGAAAATATTTAAGGTGTACTTTTGAAAATAACTTGGAATTTTACAGTTTTTTTTTAATTCCAAATTGAACTTATGTTAATAGTAGATTTTGGAAATATCTTAGAATTTTACAGTTCACTATTAAATTTCAAAAATATCTTCGAATCTACAATTTGATTACAAGAATATTTTGGAATCTGCAATCAATCTGAGATAAAAATGCAGTTTTTTTTATAAGCATAATTTAAATTTCAAATATCTCAAAATCTGCAATCTATATAAGATAAGAATGCATTTTTCTGATAAACATAATTTAAATTTCAATACTGAAATTATAATTCTGTTTCTTGATAAGATGTTTCATAAGGTTATATATCCTTTATCTGATTTGTTTTATAAATTTATTTTATTAAAATCAAATTTATTCACCAATTATTTTCTATATAATTTAATTACCTTCTAACCATTAAATTTTAAGCAGTAGTCTATAACGCTATTTTTTGAAAGTCTTTCCGGTAGATTTTTCCGGTCAAAATCCGGCAGCAATTCATTGGAATCCCAAGTTTGATAGCTATTTTTTGCACAATCAATGGCTCCCAGGGGTTTTTCAGGGTGCTGAATCCAAATATGCAGTTAAAAAACCATTTTAACTGCTAAAAATCAAGATTTAACCTAATTTCTTCTACCGGATTCCGTCACCAGAATCTCCAAAAAGTCGCATTATAGACAACTCCAAATTTTAATCCTATCCTCTATTTAAAAAGATCTAGCATTCTTCATATCATTAATAAACTCCAAACCCCTAAAGATAAGTAAAAAATTCACCATAATCATTAAACAAAAGATATGTTTTTTACACACAAATTTCCAAAAATCTTCATTATCAACAAAATGTTACATATTCAAATCCACATGCTCATATCTAAAAGGGTAGACTATATAGTGAAGTCACTTTCCCAAGAAATTTGTCTCTTATCCTACACACAAAGAGAGTCTACAAACAAAGAGAGTCTCACATACAGAATTGTTTTCTAACTTGGCATGCTCATATCTAAAAACGTATTCTAACTTGGCATGCTCATATCTAAAAAGTAGACTATATAGTGAAGCCATTTTCTCAAGAAATATGTCCCTTATCCTGGTGAGTCTCACGTACAGAATTGTTTTCTAACTTGGCTTTGAATTTTAATTAAATTATTGTTATCATTATTAAGATCGGTATTATTTTGCATTCAGATGTCATCAAAAGGGTCTGCCCACGATGAAGTTGACTACGAATTTCTGGGAAATCTGCCAGGGAATCCTTACATTCTACAAACCAACGTCTTTGCAAGTGGAGTTGGGAACAGAGAACAGAGATTTCATTTGTGGTTTGATCCCACAGAAGACTTCCATAACTATACAATTATTTGGAACCACAAACAAATCGTGTATGTGCAGCATGAACAAAACAAACCGAAGCTGTGAATGTATAATTTAGTTGTATCTCTAGATTGTATTTATGTGATTTGCCATTTTTGCTGGCTAATACATATATGTTTAATTTGCATATTGTGATCAGATTTTGGGTAGATTCTATCCCCATCAGGGCATTCAAGAACAATGAAGAAGCTGTGGGTGTCCCATATCCGAATAGTAGACCCATGAGGATAATCGCCACCCTTTGGAACGGGGAAGATTGGGCTACCGACGGAGGAAGGGTTAAAACAGATTGGAGTCAAGCTCCGTTTGTTGCCTCTTATCAATTATTTGAAGTCGATGCATGCAGCGTGTCATTGAATTCATCTCCGCCCTGTGCCAACAATTGGTGGGATCAGCCCGAATTTCAAAGTCTAAATGAACAGCAACTCAGTAAACTTTATTGGGTACGCAAAAACTACCTGATTTACGACTACTGTCACGACAGATCCGGCAGGTTTCCTGTAACTCCAGCAGAATGTGCATTGAATCCTAGTTGATACTTAATCAGGACAGTTTAATTACAACAATTGTTACTTTGGAGATTCATATTGCTTGACGCAAAAGTCATAAGAGATTGATTTGAAAATAATCGTAGTAGAGATATATTTTACCTATAAACAAAAGCTGGTTTGGTTTTTGTAATGCAGTATTGTCTGCGTCAGAATGATCTATACAGCTCAATAAATACTTGTTTTCTCTCAATTCCACGCAAGAAAAGTGATCTAGTGGTGTGAGATAAACAGGACTCTATAACTACTCGCATAATGACATTTAACGCGGCAATAGTTCTCAACATGTCAAGAAAAACATAAACTATGGGACCTGGTGGGTCGTCGCCATGTTAAAATATAATTCAATTATTTTCAATCATCTCATAAAGTATTTTACCATGTTAGAGAGTTTGCTGGATTGTTCCTACACAATAAAGTTGGTGTTTTTTTTTTTTTTATATTTTACTAATCCCACTCTTATCAACCGTGGCCACTTTGATTTATGTTCGAGTATTTGTTGGCTTCTTTGGGTGACACCAGCTTTTGATATAGTTGTTTTTTTTTAATTTCTCCTAATAAATATGGTCAGTTTTAAATCTTCACCACTTTAAAAGATAGTTTGGTTTTTCTTTAATTTTTCCTCATATTTATGTCAGTTTCAAATCTTCACATTCCTGTGGTCAGTTTCAAATCTTCAGACCTCTTTAGAAGAAGATTTTTAAAATAATAAATATATTAAATTCAACTTATAACAAGTTAATTAGAATAAATTTTTCAAAATCTAATAACCTTAAAAGATAATTTAATCTATTGAAAAGAAAATTGTCATTAAAATGTTAAGATCATTGATATACCAGCTCAAGTCTCCTACTGATGATAACACTAAACATATTTAAAAAGAAAAAAGAAAAAACTAAATTGATATATCATTGAATCCATTGCTCATCAAAAAATCCTTAGAAATATTAATATATTAAAAATCATAACTTTAAGAACGCCATCCATCCAGCAATATCTTGTTGAAATTAATGGAGAATATATTATTGGGGAGAGTTCGTTCATTGACAATTTCAACAGCACAATGTAGGAACTAATTCCTAAACTAAGTCTCAAGCACAACTAATGAATGAACACTCTCCAATAATACATTCTCCATTAATTTCAACACATCTTACTTCAAAAAATCATCCATCCAGCAATGTTTTCCTGCAACATTCACTCAGACCATTTTCACCTATCATGGATATCGAGTAAAAAAAATGTTAGTTTAGACCAATTGCATATATTTAGTTGAATTTGTTACAATGATAAATTTGAGATATATAATCCATTGTAAATAACACACCTCTAACTAAAAATATTCTAAAATATTTAATGTAAATTAAATTTCTACCATCCACATAATAAATATTGATAATTAAATCAAAATTTAAAATTACTATTCTAAAAAATAACACTTATTAACATATTAATAAATAATTAACGATAATAAAATATAAAATATAATAATTGAAAAACACAACAATTACCTAATTAATAACAATATAAAATATTAAATTAATGATCATGTAAAATATTAAAATGCCATATTGAAAAATTTAGAAATCTATAAAGTTTTAATAAAGCAATAATAAAAGTTTTTGGTTTCACAATATGAATTTAGAATCACAATAAGAATCATTTTGCTCTTTGTTCTTGATAATATTAATAAGGTTTCATTACATTATTTGAATTGTCAATGTTGTTTGCCTTCTTGACATGAATTACGAAGTGTAAGACTTGTTAGGAAAGTTAGATGGTATATATAAAACAGTTTTATTTTTTAAAGATATAAATTGCAATGTTATTTTATGAAAATTTTAAAATTTGATATAAATATTAATTTTCGTTAATAAATTTTCATGATTTTTTTAATTTGGTTGAAGTAATATTTGATTGTTGGTTAAATAAATTTAATAATAAACCTAAATTTATTTTATTATTGTTTTTAATATAATTTTTTAATAAATTTTAAAAAAAAAAAATTATTATTGATTTAAAATACTAAATTTAAAAATAAAAATCATTTTTTATTGATATATTATGATAGGTTTTTATATTATTTAGGAAAAAATATTATGTTAAATTTACAAATTAATAGGTAAGATTAGATAATTGTTGGGATTTATTATATTTGCATTATGTATATATAAACATATGTTATTAATTTTTGGCTTTCATCTTCCAAAAGGTTTTTTGGAAATTCGTGATTATTGGAGTTCCTCCACACTATCTTACGGATTATGTCTCCAACATTCTCCCTTAATCTGAAAGGGTGTGTATGAGTCCAATAAGAGAGCTGAAATACAAATGTGCATGGAAGCCAATGGTTGGATATGCTCTCTGAAATGATGGTTTAAGGAAGACCACAAACCAAATGACATAGAAGAACATTAAGTTTCTACTGGTGGTGGTTTAAGGTTGATCACCAACTCTAGAACTAAATCTCGAAGAAGTTCCTAGAATAATGTTGAATATAGCTAGAAGTCAGAGTCTTTTGTGGAGTGAAAGTTCTCCCAGATGATGGTTTAAAGATAAATACAAACTGATGTAGCGGAAACTGAAGTCTTTTTCTGTCGGTGGTTTAAGGCAGACCACCAACTAAAACATGTTCATGGAGCATGAATTTATCTCTAGCTACAACCCTAAATATCGAAAACTAAATAAAGAAGGATGATCATGATGATGTCCAAATGAGGGTCAATGCCCTCCAAAATCCTTCTTTATTCAAATCAATGTATTCTAGGTCAATGATGGTCAAAACTCACAAACTCTGCTTCATCTCAGAATATCAACCCTCTACTACACGTTTGTAACTCAAACTTGCAATCATTAGCCCTGTAGCTCATAGTAACCCTAGCCTTCTTGTACATGTGAGCAGAATAGTCCAAAATTTGAGTTGTCTTCTTCTTCCTTGGGTTTCTCTTCCTTCTATATCCTTTACACTTCCTTCCTTCATATCTTATGCACAAATAGAGCTAGATTGTTGTGTCACCAGATGAGGAAGAGACCTACCCTATATATACTCATCCAAGAGAGCAAATACGTGCCCCAATTGAGCTAACCTATCATGGTAGGGCTAACTTCTGTTTTGAGGACAAAATTACTTTTCTTGACTTAAAACTGATAATTTTCTTTTGTTACAAAGAGTCCAAAAGGGGCTATAATACATGACAAATATTTTCCTTTGACTCAACAAATCCTACAAGCATGAAGAACATGTTTGACCTAGACTTGAGCATGAAACCCATGTTTGAAAAAATAAAATTATTTCTCTTCTTTTACATAAAATACAAATTGATACAAGCATGAAGACCAAACCTAATTACTTTTCCAACACTCCCTCTTAACTATGGAGGCATTCATAATGAATCAACATGTCTATCTCAAGTTGAAATGTTCTCATAAGAAGGGATTTGGATTGATAAGCATCACTTATCATCATAGACAGGATTGTCATGTTACCAAGTCCTTGAAATGTACACTTTACCTATCCACAAGATTAGAACACAATTTTGGGAGGCATTCCATGGGACACCACACCACCTCACTGAGGTACATACTCCACCTAGGATACCCAGAGTATGTCATCCACTAAACCATTTCCATCAAGGAAATGTCTTTCCACCGGATCATTCTTTATCCAAGTCCATGTACTTGACTTAGGATCTCCATCCTAATTCATCATAGTACATGACTAAAGAATGTCTGTCCAAGATGCTTATCCAATCCACCATTCTCCTTATCCATGTCCATGTACTTGACTTGGGATATCAATCCTAATCTATCACAGTACCTGGCATAAGAAAAATCATTTTTTATTCAATCTATTCACCATATCCAAGATGCATGCACTAGACTTGTGGTGGTTAGTCTTTTCCTATTACATGACGCATGGAAAACTAATGTCCAACCTTACTCCCTCTCAACCTAAGAGGAGAAATCCATACTCACTTCCTCTCTAATAGGGAGAGTTCATTAATAAGCCTCAATTTGTGTTGGAAGTACTCATACTTCCTTTACAAAATCTACATGTTTGTAGCTTCCTAAAATATTCTTCTTATCACTGAGTTTTCTCATCTTGCAACTTCTTAAACTATGGCTCCAAATATACCTCTTAACAGTCTATAATATTGTACTTGACGTCTTTACCTACTACATCCTAAACTATGTTCAATGCTACATACTACACTGCACTACTTCTTGCACTTCTTCCTACCTTGAAGGTAGTTGATTATATAATTCCTTTAAGTAACTGATTATCACAGTACACAGTTAGTCAATATATTGTTCAACCAACCTTGAAAACAAATTGGTTGACCTTTCCAATCAGTGTTTATCAATTTATGCAGATCCATAAATGCAAATAATTCTAGCCTATAGTTGTTATTCACATCCTTTTAAAATATCCAACTCTCAAGATCTTCAAATAGCCCTCTAACTGTCCTATTGTTGTTTCAAATTGATATTTCTTAGGGAACCAATAAAATTACATTTCAATAGTGACTTAGCTGCTCTAGGATCACTATCATAAGGTCTTCCAAGCACAACCCTCTTAATAGTGAATTTCCACTTCTTCACTATCCTTAGGGTTTTCACAAATTTTCCCATGCAATGGTGAACCAACTCTTGCACTCACTATACAAAGAGTTTCTTCAAGCTTGTGTTGGCATTATAATGTTGGCATCGATGTAAACATGGTCATAATGTTTCTTGTCATGTGCATGTGTGTTTGTCTTAGTGGTCCTAGCGGTTGGCATTAGTATGAACATACTTGTGGCATGACTTAGTGGAGATGATTTGTAGGCCGATGAGTAGAGATGGACATGTAGTGTTGGAGATGTTGCTTCTAAAGGTGATTGGAGTGTTTCTCTAGTTGTTTCATATGCATCTAGATGTCTTGGAGATATTGGATATGTTTCTATATGTGCTGAGTTGTGGATGCTTGTATTGGAGATGCCTCTATCAATATTGGAGGTAGTTGTATGACATGATGTTGTTACTGCAGGAGCTTGGAGATGTTGCTACAGGAGTTGGAGATGTAGCTATAGGTATTGGAGATGTTTAGAGATATTGTGATTGTTGCTTGATAAGCTGGAGGTGTTGATCTTGGTATTAAGGTTGGAAAAATAGGTCTTGCATGTCATTGACTTGTTCTTGGCCTATTTCATAAGTTGTAGAATCAACACAAAGGTTTGGACGAGTGATCATATGTTGAAGAAGTTGTTCCATCAATTGGCAGAGGTTTAGGGATGAAGGATTTATTTTTTACCTTACCTTTAGCCTTAGTCACATGGAGCCAAGCATGTGGGAGTGGTTGCAAGGCTCGAATCATTAGCAAAGTAGCCTGTGGGAGTGGCTATAAGTCTTAGTCATATGGATAAAGTGCTATGAGAGCGACTGAAGGATTTCATGAGTTTTTCTCTAGATTTATCACATTGCTTAGCTAATTTTGGTGTTATGGAGATTTTGTTGATCATAACTTTTTGATTTATGGTCGAAAAAGTTTGTGGGACCTCCATAAGCTGTTTAAAGTTGAAAATATCAAAAAGGCAAGTGGAGTTAGTGGTTGATAGGTTCAATGAGCTAAATCTACATCAAATCAAGCATATGAACAAAGTTGTGAAGCCCAGTAGTTCTGTGGCATTATTGAGTTGAGAAATTGAGTTCATCTACATATTGGAGGAAGCTCAATGCTAGTATGGTTGAGTCTTTTGTGTGCTGAGTGTGTGTGGAGGATTGTGTGCAAGTTGCATTTGTTGTCTAGAGAAAAATTTCTGAAACAGTTTGCAGTTGTAGCAATAATGAGCTGAAGTATGTTTCATCCATCATATTTATGTAGTGAGTAAGGAATTGATGTGTATATTGGAGTACATTTTTTAGGAGATCGTTTTGTAGATGGTATGGAGTTTTAGTTTGGATATTTTGATTGCACCTAGTGCCACAAAAAATTTATCTGGTTGTGCTTTGTTGTTATGTTGTTGCAGTGCTCATGTTGAGTGAATTGGGTTTTAGTCTAAAAATATATGAAAGGAGGATGACATGGAGGAAGTGAAGGCACAAAGGTTTCATAGTATATAGTGACTTGGTGGATTTAGTATAAGAAAGAGATTTTTCCATCCAATAGGAGTTGGATAGTCCAATGGTAGTTGGTTGAGGATTGTTGATCACGGTGGCCTTCTGCGGATGGTAGTCCATAGATCCAAGATAGAAATAATTTCCCTTTTGAAAGGACCAACATACTATGAAAGAAGCTGCATTTTCCATATTATGGGAGTAGGTTGATCCATGTAATATTTATTCAATAATTATTAAAAGAATTGAGTAGCGCAGTTGCAGCAAGGTATTTTTTCCCCAGGGAAGGGTTTTCCACCAAACATACTTGTGTTAATTCTGTTCATTGTTTTTATGGTTGCTTGTCTATTTTGGTGCTATGGTTTATGGTTGTGTGTTTTAGTTTGTGCAAGATTAAAAGGAATATTAATTTGGGTGCTCATACTACTAATTCACCCCCCCACCCCACTTCTCAGTAGTGACCTAGTTTCCAACAATTGATATCAAAGTGGGGCTATCAATTGTAGCATGATCGCTAAAGAGTGGATCTTGGAGATTATCTTGGAGATTTCGCCTGAATTTTTGAAAAAAATTTGAAATACATCAGCAAGGTATTCCAATACTTCATTAAGGTAAATTTGCAACTTGAAGAATGAATTTTGACATATTTTTTATCCGTTGATGAATATATTTTTCTATCATTTGAATATGGAGTTAAATATGAATCTAATGATTTAGCTAAAGAGATTATTTTGAATATTCTCTCAAAATATGATAGAATGCATGTGAATCATTGTGAGACTACCAAAGAAATGTTGGATAAGTTGCAGAACTTGTATCTTGGAGGAAAATTGATTTTTTTTTTTTTTAAATGGAGAAAAAGCAAAGGATTTTACTTATATTGCAGTAGAAAATCAATCTTCCTCACAAGAATATGGTGAAATCTCTAGCGATATCAAACATGAAGAGAAATTAAAGATAATGTCACTAGAAGAAAAGATTCAAAGGCTCTTGGACGAAAATAAAATGTTGTTGCAAATGTTTGACGAAAAGGAGTGTGCACACTAAGAAGAAAATTTAGATTTAAAAACCGAGCTGCAAGAAGGAAAGAATATTAAAATTAGAATGAGGAAGAAATACAACTAGTTGGAGAATGAGCATAAAAAATTGAAGGTTGAGGAAATTTCTACAAGAGAATAATTAGAGATGATCAAAACTAGTGCTTAGGCATCTACAAGTAAATCAATAATTATTGGAGCACCTAGTTATAGAAAAATTAATGAGATCCATGAACCATGCATGAAGTAGCATAACAAGAAAAGGAGGCCCAATAAGAAGAATAGAATTGGAAAGCGTTATAATTGTAAAATTTGTGGACACATAGCAATAATTTACGATAATGGAGAGATCAAACGTTCTCATCAAGAGAAGAAGAAACATCAAGCATGAATACAAAGGAAATCTCCATCTTTCAGGTCTAAAATTCCTTTTTATGGTTATTGTTTCTCATACAATGATTTTGGCCATAGGGTTATTGAGTGCAGGGCACATGGAAGGAATAAAAATTAGATCAACAGAAGATATCAAGATATTCCTTAGTTCCTTGGTCATATTAGATGTTTTGTGTGTGAAATAACGTCCATAAGGCCAATGATTGCAAACTTCCCATGTGTTTTAGTAGATTCAATCAAAAAAAGGAAAATATGCAAGGTCATCCAAACAAGAAGAAGAAGGATCAACAGTTGAAAGTTTTGAGGAGAAAATAGCAATAAGGAACTCCAACCAAAAATTGAGGCTTGCATGGTCTCATGGGGAGAATATGGTTGGATAATGAGTTGCAAGCAAATATTTAATTGTGAATCCATATATGGAAGGTCTCATGAAGATAAATTTGCATATTGGAAGATGCATTTGTTCACAGAGACTTCATGAGGTTTGAAGTGCATTTTCATTTCTAATATAATTCTATTTGGTTTTAGTTGGATAAGTTATATGTTTTGGTTTTATTGATGTCAATGTTGATATGGAATACATATAGTTATTCTTATGTGCATTGTTTAGGTGTGATGGGGGATCACACATTCAAGGGGAGAATTTGTGCTTCCAAATGGACTTATATTTGTTGCCATCATGCTAACTTTAGAGGAGTTTTATAGTGTTTATTTATCATGATTGTGTTGTAGGATTGAAGTTTTTGTTGATGTTTCCATATAGTAGCAAGACCATATGTTTTGTATGATATACTTGATGTTTATGTCGTATAATGTCATGCATGTGTAGTTGTTATGGAGATCAATAGATATATTGGAGATAGTTCATCTAGGGTATGCACTTTATTGCTCATGTTTTTCTATTCTAGATGTATCATGTTGTTTCTCATGTGTTTTTGGATGGATGAGACATGAGGAAGTTGAATGGTGCTACTCATGATATTTCGATGCATGTTGATGGATATGATATTGAGAATTTATGGAGAGGATGAAATTATGTGTTTCTCATAATACTTTATTGTTGGATCTTAAATTGATGCTGATGTATATTGATGTTTTGTTCATCTTTGTTGAGGAGATGATGAGTTAGTGCTGCAAATAGTGCTAAAATGTTGGATTTTATGTTGTTGTTGTTTCTACCACCCATTGATGTTTTTCTCATTTTTTGAGCTGATGATGCATTATGTTAATGGTCAATGAGGATATATTTGATGTTAGACATATTCCTATGTTGTTGCTATCAGGTGATTTTCTTATTAATGCACATGTGGAGTATGGTGGTGGTTGCTAGAGGTTATCATGATTTTGTTGTAGGATATTCTTTGATGGGATGGTGAAGGACAAGGTGTTGAGTGTACTCTCATATGGTATTGTTAGTACCTCTATTGCACTTCCTACACATTAAAAGAACATATCATTGCCCATGGAGGCCATATGTTTTGATACACTTGGCATGTACTGTATTATCTTTGATGTTTCTATATGGAGCATATTTTGATGCTCATTATTTCCATGTAGTCATGTTATTTCATATTTTGCGTATTTATTGATGAAATAACATTTATGTGCTTATGTAAAAGCCATGTATTGTCATTATTTCATCTTTTGGGCACATTCCTCAAGGAGAGACCCTTGATGTCTAGTATGTCTTTTCATTAGCTATGTATGGGTCAATGGAAGTCCAATTCATGTATTATGTTGTATTAAAAATGATAACTTCAAGAAGACCATCCATCCAGCAACATCTTGTTGAAATTAATGGAGAATGTATTATTAGAGAGAGTTCATTAATTGACAATTTCAACAACGCAATGTAGGAACTAATTCCTAAACTAAGTCTCACACACAACTAATGAACAAACTCTCTCCAATAATACATTCTCCATTAATTTCAAGACATCTTACATCAGAAGTTTCATCGATTGAGAAACATCTTCTGTACAATACTCACTCAGACCATTTCAACCTATCATGGATATCTAGTAAAAGGAATTGTATGTTTAGACCAGTTGCACATATTTAATTGGATTTGTTACAATGATAAATTTTAGATATATAATCTATTGTAGATAACACACCTCTAACTAAAAATACTCTAGAATATTTAATGTTGGTTAAATTTCTACCATCCAGATAATAACTATTGATAATTAAATCAAAATTCTAAATATTCTATTATAAAATATGTTAATATAATAATGACTGATATAAATATTAAAATATAAGGTTGAAAAAACACACCAATTAACCTAATTAATAATCAATATAAAATATTAAATTATTGATCCGTGTAAAATATTAAAATATCATACTGAAAAATTTAGAAATCTATAAAGTTTTAATAAAGAAATTATAAAAGTTTTTGGTTTCACAATATAAATTTAAAAAGTTTTTGGTTTCTTGGTTTTTTTTTTGGGAAAATGGCAGGAAGCGAAGGGTCATGGGCTAGGGTTTGAAGCAGGTTTGCCCTTGCAAGTCTGCTAAAGCACCAGAGAATAGGGACACCGGCAGATCTTAACAAAACAATACGATAGCAGATCGGATTCCAAGGCACAAGGAGGCAGGTGAAGCCTGTCGTGGGCAAGATGAGCCTGGAATGGGGGGGTGTGATCCCCTCTTATAAGAATGTTACAACAGGGGATGCGATCAGAAACGGGACTAACAGAACACAAGGAAAAAGGAGTAATACACTGGTCATGGGAGCATGTTGGCAGGTGGGGTTGGGAGGTAAGTGCCTACCCAGAGTAGTTAAAAAATCCAGGTTTGTCATTCCTAACAATAAACTAGAAGAGTACATGGGGTAAATGAAGGATCACGTGTTGATCTGTAAATTTATAGGAGCTTGACCAACAGAGAAAGAACTGATTAAATGGATCCAACAATGCTGGCAACCCAAAGGACACATAGACCTGAAACTAGGAGCAAAAGGATTCTTCTCAATAGTTTTTGCTCATCTAGCAGACAAAGAGAAGGTCTTTGAGGAGGGGCCATATTTCTTTAATAATGCTAGTTTATTCATGTGACAGTGGGAAGAGCGTTATAACCTAGATCAGGAAAATATGCTGGTGGTGCCAATCTAGGTTTGGTTGTTCGACCTCCCAATGGATTTCTAGGACCCAAAAATCTTGGAAGGGATAGGTAACTGGATTGGAACTTTCGTCAAAGTGGTGGATACAACAAGAAAAGGAAGGTACACTTCCTATGCCTGGATATGTGTTTACATGAACATCACAAAACCTCTCCCTGATTACATAGAAGTAGAATATCATGACGAAGTCTGGCAACAGCCACTGATTATGAGCATATACTGTTCAGGGGTAGGCAATGTCATGAATATGGCCACCTATTTATATCCTACCCCCTAAACACCCCGAAGAATACCCAAGGAAATCAAAAGGAGGAAGACTTGAATAAGGAAATGGAAGCAGGTTTCTAGGAAGTCCACATAAGGAAAAGGAATAAAAAACTGACAAGTACCCACAAGAGCCCTCAGAAGGAGAAGGAAAAGGCAAACCAAAATAAATTTGCAATTCTACAAGAGGAGGAAATGGAGGAGATACTTGTGGAAAATAGTGAAGAACCAGAAGATCCAAAGAAGAAAGAAAAAGGGAAATAGCAAGTATAGACAATGACAGTGGAAGAAAGAGAAGGGGAAATTAACAAAGAACAAATTGAGAAAAACCAAATGGATATAGACATACAAAAGGAAAACTATAGCGAAGAGGAGCAAGTAATGAAAAGACTATTGTAGGAATGGCGACACCTGGATGAAAGGTTCATCCCTGAAGACCAAAAACAACTCTATAAAGATATGTTTCAACAGTATAAATTAAAACGAGGAACGATAGTGGTAAATCAACTAGAGCATCTAAGATCACAAGCAGGAAAAGGACCAGAAACAAAAGCAATAGGCAAAGCAGGGAAAAAAAGGGGCAAAAGACCTATGAGTGAATTCATCCAAATGGTAGGATAAATGCTCGTTAACTCAGGTAGAGTAGTGCCACTATCGGAGGTATTCCACCAACCAACCAAATTGTTGAAATGATAATCATGACCTAGAATATAAGGGGTCTAAACAATAAGGGGAAACAACGATATCTTAAAGAAAGATTGCTGAAAGATAAGCCAAGTGTTATGTTACTATAGGAAACCAAGATTAGTGAAATAAAGATGAAGGAAATAATGGGAAACTTCAAACCAAGGTATAAGGTAGTAGCACAAGATGCTACTAGAAGCACAGGAGGATTGGCAATACTCTAGAATCCAGAGGAAGTTATATTTGATGATTAGACAAGTATGCCAAGAATACCATCTGGAAAATTCAGAAACATTGGATCCAAAGAATAGGTCCTGCTCTCAAGAGTCTATGGTCCACATATCCCAGGAGAAAGGAAAAACTTCATTAATAACATGATAAAAGTACAAGGATTGTATCATAATATCCCATGGATAATAGGATGGGACTTTAATATGATCAAATCCCTAAATGAGAAAAGAGGCGGAGTACGTAGGGTGGATACAGACATGGAGATGTTTAGGGATACCATAAATGATCATATATTAGTGGATATCAGAACTACTAATGGAACGCATACCTGGAATAATAAAAGAGGAGGAAAACATCAAATCGCCTCATGACTAGATAGATTTTTAATATCAGAGGAGATAGTTAGTAGAGACATTTTCATGGAAGCAATGATACTACCTGGGAAGGGATCAGATCATTGGTCGGTGAGGTTGGAGATTGAACTCAAAGCTAGCCCTAAAAAGATACCTTTTAGATTTGAAGCGTTCTGGTTTAGGGACCCCAAATTCATAAGTCAGATAGAGGAATGGTGGACATAGAGTGAACAAAGGGGTAGGAATAGAATGCAAATGTTCCAACGTAAACTAAAGGAAATCAAGCAAAACATCATGAAATTGAACCAGTAGAAATTTGGAAACATAATTAAGGACCAACAACAATTAACTCAAAAGATAGAAGAAATCCAACAAGAAATCATAAGGGAAGGGAGAATCCCTGACTTAGAAGCAAAAGAAGGCATATTGGTCAGCCAAATAGAGGAATGAAGGAAACAAGAAGAGATCTTATGGCGATAGAAGTCAAGAGTGAACTATTTGAGGGAGGGAGAAATGAACACTAAATTTTTCCACAAAGCAATGATACAGCACAGACAAAGGAACAAAATCTTCTCTTTAAAAAATGAAGTTGGTGAAAGATAAACCCAGCATGAGGAAATGGAGGAAACCCTAGTCCAATATTTTAAAAACCTCCTAACAGAACCTCAAGAGGATCAACAAGTGGCAATGAGCAGAATATTAAATGAGATCCCCAAGATAATTACTAGAGAGCAAAATCTTTTGAATATGAGATAAATCACTATAGAGGAAGTCGAGGAAGTGGTGAAAGGACTAAATAAAAAATAAGGCCCTAGGACTGGATGGCTTTACGACAAAATTCTACTAAGCAGCCTAGAAATTCATAGGCAAGGACATTGTAGCCATGGTGGAAGAATCTAGAAGGAACCAAAAGGTATGTCTAGGTCTAAATGCTACCCTTCCATCCCTTATACCTAAATCCTCTAAGTCCGATGAACTGTAGGGGTTTAGACCGATTGCTCTATGTAATGCAATTTATAAAATTATCTCTACATTAATAGATAAGAGACTAAAACCGATTCTTTCTAGTATTATATCACCTAAGCAAACAGGCTTTGTAGAGAGTAGACAGATTTTAGATGGATTGATTGTATCCCAGGAATTGGTACACTCACTAAAATCCAAAAAGATGGCAAGGGTGATGTTTAAACTAGATCTATCCAAAGCCTATGATAGATTTAGCTGGGAGTACCTAAGGAAAGTAATGGAAGCTCTTGGGTTCTGTCGAAGATGGATAGATTGGATTTCAACAATGATATCTACCCCAGTCTTTTCAATACTCCTAAATGGAACCCAGACATCCACCTTCAATGCCACAAGAGGGTTAAGACAGGGAGACCCCATATCACCCTTCCTATTTATTATAGCAGCTGAAGGTCTAGGAAGATATATCAAAAAGGAAGTATAGGAGGATAAAATCAAATGGATAAGGGCATGGGGAAAAGAGCTCCCGATCACCCACCAGCAGTTCATGGACGACATTATGCTATTTTGTAATGTGTCACTCAGGGAAGTCAAAAGAATGAAGAACATTCTGGATCTGTTTATGGAAGCCTCGGGTACCCAAATTAACAATGAGAAATCATGTTCTTACTTCTTTAACACAACTGGAAATGTCAAATCCTATCTATTAAGGATGATGGGGTTTAGGGAAGGAGAGCTTCCAACTAAATACCTAGGCATACCTTTGGCAATCAACTCCTTAAAAATGGTAAATTGGTACCATATTATACAAAAGATGCAAGGTAGGATAGCCAACATTGGCGTTCAAATCTCTAAACTTGGCAGAAAGAATAGTATTAGTAAAAGTTGTCTTGCAATCCATACCTATGTACCAACTATTGGTGATGGCAACACCAAAAGGAGCAAGTTCCAAAATGGTAGATATATTGAAAAAATTTATATGGGGAGGTTCACAACAGCAGAAAAAATTGGCACTAATGTCATGGAAAGGGATGACTAGAAAGAAGGAGGAAGGAGGCCTAGGATTGAAGGACCCATACCTCACTAACAAAATTATGGGAGCCAAATTATGGTGGAGATGGATGATTGGAGGAGGGGACCTCTGGAAATGAATATTGACCAAGAAGTATAACATGCCAGGAAGAACTGAGGAGATCTTGAGAAACACAGATAAATGGAGAGGATCTGGAACTTTGCCAATGAGAACAGGGATATCATCACAAATCATGCCTTCTAGGAAATAAGAAATGGTAAAACAACAAATATTTTGGATGAAGCATGGCAACAATAGGACAAATTAAATGGAAAGAAGGAACTTAGAACTATTCTACAGTATTCAAAAGATGCAGGATTAAACAGAGTGAAGGATTATTGGAAGAATGAAAATAGTGAGGAGAACTCGAGAGCTTGGAAAAGCCCAGAAGAATGGGGAAAAAATATTGAAGAATATGTTGTGGCCACCAACAACCCCCCTCTTTGTTTGATATTAGCAATAACACCAAGCAAATGGGGACCCTTAATAAAAAATCCAAACAAAAATTTTATGAAAATTTTTGTATTCAACTCCTTAAAACTTTATCGCATCGCGAGAAGAGAATGAAACGTTTTCTTATGAGCATAATAAACTGCGAAGAAGTGACACGAAATTCATCGCATCGCATTCATTATGAAGCGCTCTTAAATGAAAAAATTTAAGAAATCTCTGACGGTCGATATGCGACGTCGCATATCGCAACATCGTGTAAGCAACACACAATGATTAAATGACTAAACGCGATCTGCGATCTGCGATGTTGCGATCTACGATAAATGTGATTTGCGAAAATTCGCGATCATGATTTTCTGCGATGACACATCTTGATGACGCGATCCGCGATGCTGCGATGTAAGTCGCAGAAATCACCCATCACGAATTTTCCTCGGTGCAGTATTCAAGGAAAGCTGTCCGTAAACCAAAATTGGGCGCGCGCCTTAAAAGAAATTAATGATTGTACGGCAAAGTATTCAAGAAGGACAGTTTTGTGTTTTTCGAAGAGTCAGTTCGCTATGAGTGTCATGATTATGCATTCATAAGAGCTTAAAGCTTTCATGTCAATATTTATTATCATTACTCTTTTCCTTTGCGTAAATTGTAAGACAGGAAATAACATGAAGCAATGTGCAGGAAAAATCTAAGGAAAAGGGGAAAGCGTCAATGCTTGGAGAACAGAGAAGAGATCCCTTCATAAACGGATGCCGCATGCGACAGGACCACAGATTCTAGAGTATCACTCAACAGATGCTGATGTCAATAGGCCATCCAAAGTTTAGAGTCAAAGGCGCACAAAAGCAGCATGTTTACAAAAGACCCTGAAGCTTATGCCCGGTAAAGCAAAAAAGAAAAAAGAGGCGCTAAAGAAGGAAAACGCACCAGAAAAGCTCAGGACAAAGAACAGAGGCAGTTTTCGATGTAGAAAATTGTTCAGAGAGTAAAGTCCCTAACTTGTTCAGTAATTCGCAAGGCCGGAAACCAAAATAGTGAAAGCAGAATCAGTTTGAGAGAAATTTGAGTTATTACCAAGTATACACGTAGTGAATACACCCAGCCAAAGGAAGATTCTCGAAAATATCTTCTAGTTTACCAGAAAGTGGTGCCAGCGCTTGTTATTTCTATTTTCATAGCTCAAACGAAAGCGGAAGGTGACCAACCGACTCTTCCCAGGCGAATGTTGCATGCTTGCAGCACTAAGGAGAAAATACATAAATGGTTCGGAATTAGATTCAATTTTTAGAAATAGCTTTGCTTTATCATAAGGGAGGTCATTTAAAACCGTATCCTAAATTTATGTAATTAAGTTAATTAGTTAGCAGTATTTAAACCCTTCTCAGGCATTTAGAGAAGGGTCCAGAAATTTGTCAAAAACTTGTCCTCGGAACATGCACTTCTGCACCCTCAGAGGAGGTTTTGATGAATGGATGGATCGAGATTTATTAATGTTTGCATTTGATGTCTGCTACTGATGTTGCACTTTTGTACTCTTAGTAGATGTTAAACAAGTAGAGATAAATCATTTTTGCTTGAAGCTTATGAGTAGGATTAGTCATAAATGGTACTTTTATCTCTTGGCCCATTCTTGCTTATATTCTTAAAGTAATATACAGTTTTCAGTTGTTTATATGTTATTGCATGAATGTATGAGTTACCATTGGCACTTCTGTACGGTGGAGCCATTTATTTATGTCTGATATATGAATAACTTATTATGCGATATGTTGTTCACAACTGTTTTACCTAACTTCTTATGCAAAGTGGTTTATCTTAATTGACTTCTATTCTTATAATAGCTGAATGATCTTTATTACCAGTTATTGTTTGAAATCTCTTTAGATTGCATAATAGAGGAAATACACCCCGGGTTAGCGTAGATTAGATGTGTTATTTCTCATTAGATTACAATAATATAGAGTTAGTTTAAAAGTCTGAATTAAATTAGCTTTATGTACTCTTAGATCAACATCATCCAACTCTGCACACACACACACACCCTTAGATTGGGAAACTGGTCCCATTATCCCCAGTCGGACCCGTTATACCAAACGGATAAGGAGTTGCCAACCAAGGTCCAGACCGGGTGGGTATCCCCCTTGTTGTCGACCTGATTTTTGGGGCTTCAACATATTTGGTGCTAGAAGGAGGGCCGCGAACTATGAATGGCACCTAAATAAAAATATAAATACCATTCTAAGAGTAAATCACCCTCATCAACTCCCCCGACTTCCCCAGTACGTTTAAATCCAGAGTCAGAAGTCGCTCGAGTATTAACCGCTGCTACATATCCTAATATTTCAAGCCAATCTACCATTGAACGCCCTGAAGTTCAAACTCTGATTCACAAACTCCAGGGATTTTCTATTTTTACACTGGGGTCTGATAAATCTAAAAGCAGCATGACTTCGCAGTACAATCCTGCTCATCCCCTGACCAGATTAAAGAGCGAAAAATTTGACATCCAGCCAACTGAATTCCCTCTCCCCACCAGGAAAAGAGCAAGGAAAACACCACAAGAGTCTGACATTGAGACTCTTTCATCTACATCGTCCATTTCAACTCCCTCACCGCGAAGTCAGCCACCCACATCTTCATTCCAAACCACTCATCCATCTTCCACAACCCCTCTTCTTCAATCATCTAAGATCATAATATCTTCATCTTCCCAACCACAGGGATCATCCTCTGCACTTTCATTTACTAGCAACTCAATGATGGCCCAGTCTCCATGGAACAATCCTGGGGCAGTTTTAATGCCTCCACCCTTGAGCCAAATACCAGCCCATCCTGAGAAATGGCTACCCAAATTCAATCCAGAAGAAGGCATGTTATCTGAAGAGCACATTAAAAATTTCATGATTTCTGTCAATCTCAACAGAGTTACCAACGAGGACACTGTTGTCCGGCTTTTTCCCTATACAATGTAAGGAACAGCCGGGTCATGGTACTTTTCATTACCCTCCAGGTCTATCACAAGTTGGGACATTTTTCAAAATCAATTCCTCACCAAGTTTGGTGATGACAGATCAACGGCAACGTTAATCAGCAACCTATCCAATCTTGAAGCCGAGGCTAGAGAACCCATCAAAGATTTCAATTTACGGTTCAATAAAATCCTCAACAAAATTCCCACTACTTCCCAACCCAGCGAAGAAGTACGATGTGAATGGTATATTACGGCCTTACCATCAAACTTAGCAGTCTTCGTGGATAGGGAAAATAAAACAACTTTAGTTGAAAACCTGATAGAGGCGATAACAGTAGAGAAACGTGTAATAGCCCTGGAAGAGAGATCTGCGATAGAGGAACGCAAATCTAAAAAAGTCACCTTCGAGGAAGACCCCAAGAAGAAACAAACGAAAGATCATTTCGATTTGGAAGGATTGCAAAAAGTATTAAAGACCATGTCCAATGAGATGATTGACATAAAAAAATAGGTGGCAGAAACTTCTTCAAAAAAGCCCTACAGAGCTTTTAAAAGAGGCCCTTCAATGGATGTGAAACGACCCGACGCTATCTCAAATGTCAAATCCGAAGAAGAGGAAGAAGAAGAGAGTACCACTAAAGGGCAGACCGATGATGAAGAAGTTGTGGAACTACAAGGAATGTGGGATTTCATCCTCCCACAAGAAGAGGATCAAGAACCCCGGATGCAGGTGAAAGTTGGGATTAGTGGTTTGGGGGCGGGCTTCCCACTGGGCAAGTGGCAGCCCAAACCCACCACGACTCACATGCATTTAATCAGCTGAGTTAATAAACATTCACGATCCTTCCTCCAAGGCACTCGAGCCATTATGTCACCTCCTCCTCGCATCAAGTCGGCTCTTCCGCTCAGCGGGAAATTCATTACAGACTCTGGTTCGCACATGGCTAGCCGCCGGTTTCAACCTTATAATCCAGGCGTTCGCAGCAAGGTAACGCATTGCATTTGGCTCATTTGGGTTTACTGTGTATCTGTGTTGTGGCAGGTTTTTACTGTTACAAGTGGCGATGTAATTCCCCTGTCCCCTGTTCCTCCCTGTCCGCTCACTGAGCCCAATCATCTGCGCTAGTGGCCTGCGTTCAAGCCTCAGCTCGTTTTATCTCCTGGTTCTCCCAGCATTTCCTGGTCTGCGTGCTGGGTTTTGCTTCCAAATTGTCTTAGTCCCCTCAAGCTCCCTCGGGTGCTTCTGGCTGCCATTCCCTATGTTCTGTGGCCCTTTGCAGCATCCCGGTCTTCCAGTTCTACCAACCCCGTATTGACTCATTCCCTCGCCCTTCCGCGTCCCTCCCGCCACCTCCGCATCCATCCCTTTCTGCAATGCCGAAGGAGAGGTTACGAGCTAGCTGCCGACGAGGTGGGTCTCCGGGAGGGACGAGAGGCCGAGCCTCTGTCCCTCATTCCACAGATTCACTGTCAGACGATGCCAATAGCGCTCGTCGCAGAAGAGGCAGAAGACCAGGGACAGCCCAAACCCAGTCTTGCCATCATAGCTTTCACCCCTCTTCCCGCTTCAGTTTTCCTTGTCTCTTGGACTCAGACACATACTATGTGTCAATCAAGATTGAAAACTGTGAGCATGAGGCTCACGGACCAGCTGCAGAAGATCTCAGGCCTCCAGCTCCACTTCTGGAACAGCCTCCCTCGTCATCTGCACAGAGAACTGGCCCTGCACTTCAGCTTCCTGCTCCTGAACAAGAGAAGCACCATGCAACAAAAGCTTCAGTGGATGCAGTGGCTGGCCCAAGTGCTCTAGCAGAAGATGACGTGCCTCACACCGACTCAAGCGAGACAGATCCATACCCCTGCCGGGTGGTGGAAGAAATACCATCAACCTCTGTGGACGACTGAACAGCATCTCTGGGTTACTGGGCTTCGAGTTTGGCATTGTCTTTTGTGGTTCAGTCAGGTAATCATATGCCCCTACTTCTTCTTCCATACTCTTTTGCTATGTATGGTTGATGCGCTAGCTATAGCTGCACAACCTCCGGTCTTACACTATGCTTTTACCTACAATGTCAATGGCAGCTTATAAGGTTCAGGTCTACTCTATCGTGTCAGTTTGGGGTTATGAGTCAAGGCTAAATATCTGTATGTCGGAATATAGTTGGATTTCAGTACTTTTTCTCCTCTCTATTAGATTTTGTAACTGCAGGCAAGTCATGGTAAGCATTGATGTAAAATCCATCTCTGCAGGATGGTGTAGTCTGAGGTTCGCCTCGTTGTAATTTTTTGTTTTTGTACCATAATAGAAATAGTCTACTTTACAAAAAAAAAAAAGAAGATCAAGAAGCATTTCCAGTTAGCACACGAAGCAAAAATCAACTTGATCCTCCCCAAACTACCCCTAAGCAGAAGGGCGCAAGCCCTGCAGCAAAAGAAAAAGTCGCAATAAAGAAAACGACCGCTAAAGCGACTCAATCTAGCCCAATCCAACCAGATCAAACACCTCCATCGAGAACACTAATAGTGTTGGATGAAATGGAATACAATATTATTTATGACATGAAAAAGACTAGGGCTAATATCACTCTTTATGAATTGAGCAAATTGAAACATTAACAGAAGATAATGATGAAAGAATTACATGTCATGCCTACTACATCTTTGCCTACAACTGTAGCTTCCCACAACATGGGAAGACCTCCAACCATCACGACCAATAAGATTGATCCAAATGACATCGCCTTGATTGGAGGAAGATCAAGATCTCAAACTCCCCCTTTTCTTCTCACTTCTGAAATTTTCAATAAAAATGTGCACAATTGTTTGGTAGATTCTGGGGCTTCAACGAATATTTTACCCAGATCAATATGTGCCAAGTTGAATGTTCAACCACAAAA
>APFE030236283.1:0-17125 GCA_000404065.3 Pinus taeda
GGGGGGCACGCGTCTTCTTTTCATTGCATCGGAGCGTCACCTGACAGTCCGTCCGACGTACAGGACCCCTTCCGATATGGCGACACCTGTCCCGTCCGCATCAGCCTCCCGCTCCCGTGCACGTCACTACCACATCCGCTCGCCTCACCTCTCATATCGCGACAACTGTCCGCCACTTCACCGCCCCCGTGGACCTACCGCTGACCGCCACGTCACCCGATGACGTCATGCTGACGTCATCCGACCCGGGCCCCCTTGGTGACGTCATGCTGACGTCATCCATAAAGCGCGCCAAAAAGAGCTAAAAGCCATATTTTTGCGAATTTTTCAGTTTTTTCGTAATTTCCGGAAATTACTGTGCAAACCTGCTGCATGCAAATTCACGACGCCAGTTCACCAGCTAAACTGCAAACTTCCTCGACGCACCTGACGCTCCAAAACCAGCTGCATTCTCCAGTACAGTCCTCTGTTGCCAGGTATTTCGACCTTCTCCCCTGTGAACTGGTTTTTCATGAATTTACTGTAAAAACCGCCATTAGAAGCCGTTAAACCTGAAGTTTCCACCAGCAAACCAACTTCACCCTGCCCAATTAACCGTTCAGAATCAAAATTCAACGGTGGGAACCTCTAAGAATTGCGGTTTTACTGAGAAACCTACCCTGAGTCGCGCAACCGCGGTCTCCTGTGCAAAATCCTAAAACTAGTTTTGAAGGCCTTCCTTCGTCTCAAAACCCTGCCAAAGGCCCGGCATTGCTGTCCTAAGAGTTCGCCAATCTTGACAAACTCGGTCCCTATTGGAATTTCACTATTTCAGAGCCGCATTGTATAAAAAAACATGGAGACCCCAGAAATACTCAATGTCACTCCTTTAAATGCTCCTCAGAGGGAGCTGGACTGGCAGGACTTAGCAGACTTGGATTATCAGATTTCAGAAGCCTCCAGGGAAAGGACTACCCCTCATCTTCAACTGTTAAATGAGTTCAGGACCAAGCACAGGGATGGGACTGATATCCTGGGTATTTGGGAGTCTGCCCTGCCACTTTTCAAGATGCCTTCATGTTTACAGTTTCCTGATCTTATCCATCTTTGTGCCAGTCAGTATGAGCCATCACAGAGGGCAGTAGTGAACCATGAGGGTGAAGTAGTATTCTATACCACCCCTCAGGCCATCAGAGACATGGTTCAGTTCAAAACTGACAAGCCAATGGTTCCCTTATCTCTGCTGGATTTAATTAACCAAGGGCAAAAGACATTGACAGAGGCAGAAATCCTCAGGTTTAACCAATTATTCATTGACAAATCAGATAGAATATTGCACCCTCCTATTTTTGATGGATACCTAAACCAACTTGGACTAGATTTGGCCCATATGGTGAGCGCGGTCCTGGGTTACAAATCAACAGAATTTATAGAAGAGACCGTGCTGGTCATGATGTTAAGGTTTGCCCCTGGGAGGGCCCCCATCTGCTACAATTATGCTACATATATATCAGATAAAATCCATGAACAATTCTTGCATTTACCAAGAGAAAGGATGTTCAGGTACTCTTCATACATTTTTCATCTCATCCTATATCACCAATATGATAAATTCTCCTTTGAGATGAAGAGGACAGATGCAGCAAGTAAACCAAGGTCAGTTGTATACTGGAGCTCCATCTTCCACAAAAGCTCTCCATACACATACTGTGAGTTCATAGACTCATTTATACACCCAGCCATGTCCCTACTCTTGAAAGAGTCTCCTCCTAGACTCACTGAGGACATGAAAAGGATATTACAACTATCCACGGCCTACAGTATAGGGGACTGGTATTTTTACCAACATCACACAGTAATCAGGATGTATGGGTGTGAGTTGAAACCTTTCAAGCTACCCCGGTTTGTGCCTATGAGGCTCTTCGCCCTGGAGTATTTTAGACAGTTTGCCTATGTGGATTTGGTCCATTTTTCAGGAAAGGGTAAGAAAGCCCAACTCAAAGTAAAAAATCAGCTCGGGCACATTGTATTAAATAGAAGAGAAGGATGGAAAGAGGCAGAGAGAATGCTGGAAAACCTAGGCCTAACATATAGCTTCCTATGGAAACCTTATGATCCTAATGGATTCATATCCAAAAGGAGATTGAAGTATAAACTTTCCAGTTATGAGCATCACAACATGATCCTCATAACAAGGCATGCAAACCAGCCAAAGTGGCAGAAGAACACCCTAGTAGAGCCCCTAACACAAGAAGAACTAAATGAAAGGGCTAAGAGACATTTATTGAAAATGGCTGACTTGGAGTGTCCTTCACAGGTGTCTACCTTGCCTGGTCCTCAGACAACAGTGCCATCATCCTCAACTGCAACACAAGGAAAGGCAGCAGAAACTTCAAAGCAAGGCCAGGACAAAGGGAAAGAAAAAATTATGGAAGAAACAGAGGGCCAACAGGGCCAGCAAGAGCAGCATCAAACTGATCAGCAGGATCAGGAGAGGCAACAGGAAGGAGGCCAGCCAGACATTCAAGAGAAAACAACTAGTATGGCCCCTCCCAAAACAGACTTTAGGGTTGACCCTTCACTCCTCCGCACCCCTCTAAGGGAAGATATCAGCAGAAAAAGGGAGAGGGAGACCCCTCTTACAGAAGGGTCAGAGAAAAGGCAGAGACTAAATCCTTTTGGAGAAGAGGAAATGCATAGTATTGAGACCTCTGCCAGCTCAATACAACAGGAACAAGACAGAACCGCACTCGGGGAGGTCAGCTCCTCAGGGCAAGGCAAAAGTAGAGCTGAAAGCATCAAAGACTTCTTCAGAGATGCTAAGAGAAGGAGTGAGCCACTGAAAATAAAGCTATACAACTATCTTTTAAACATGGCTCCACCAAATCAGCAGAGGCTTATGTCTGCATATGATGTACAAGAAGCTAAATTGACTTTGAGTCACTTTACCCCCACAGAGCAGCGACCTCAATCAACTGCTGACTATATAAGGACAAACCTAGAGGTCCTTGCAAAAGACATCCACCCAATGGACCAAATCGAACTTCATAAACAAACAGGTGAGATGGTATATGCTTCCCTAGCAGACAAGACCCTGGTGAACTACAAGCTACAGGACAGTTTGAACAATACAGCTTCACAGCTTGAATTGGAAAGAGCATCCTCTCAAGCCAAAGATAACAGAATCAAAGCCTTGGAAGACATCATCATAGAATTTGGGCATGATCCCAATGACATCAAGGCCATTCAGGAAGTCCTCAAATTAAGGGATGCAGATTTAGCTGCAATCAAAAAGAGGATGAAAATCCCACCAACAATTCATCCACAGACCGATGAAGTTGCTCAGCAAAGGAGAGACAAGGACATCACTAACCTACTGATGACCTTGTACAAAGAACTGGTGGAGACCCAACAAAGACTACTGGAGACTGAAAATACTTTAGAAGCTACTGTACAGAAGGGAGAACAAGGGCAGTCCTCTAAACCAGCCACAGAAATAATAAACCTTGAGGAGACCCCTAAAGAGGACGTCCCTCCAAAGCAGGACATCCCTCCAAAGGAGGTAACGGAAACAAAGCAGGCAGAAGAAACAGTTCCAGCCACAACAACTCCTGCTACAACAGAAGTGTCTGCAAAAGAGCCAGCCACTGCAGCACCGCCAAAAGAACAAACCGAGAACCCAGAAATGCAGAAGCTAAGGCAGGAAATACAAGTGCTGGAAGCTCAAATGATAGAGCTGAATAAAGCCAAGGAAACTCTGGCTAAAATAGAGGAAAAATATGACAAATCCAAGCAGAACGTGGCTGAAAGGGAAAGGGAAGTCAAAGCCCTGAAAAAGACTATTGCAGAGTTGGAAAAGCAACTCAATTTTGACAAAATAACAGCAGAAGTCAAGCAGGTCATATGGACTGCTATTGGCCAAGCAGTCACCAACCAATGGGAGTACATTGTTGCCATGTATGAGCAGATAGGACTCATTGGCAAAGCGAAGAAAGAGCTATACAGGGCAAGAAATGACCTAGGCAATATGGCAGACCTTGCCCCAAAGATGATAGAAGTCCTGAATTATAGGAATAGTTCTCAGCTGATCCAGATGGGAATTGCTAACAGAACTGAAACCATTTCCATAATCAAGAGGACTACAACAATGAAGAACCTCATTCAAACACTGGACAGAAGGGTACATGACATGCAAGCAGATATAACCAAGTTCCAGAATAGGTTCACAGCACTGCAAGACAAAGGGCTCCCCAGTCTAGAAGAATCAGGAAAGCTTCTCTCTTATGAGAAGTATATCAAAAGACTAAGCACCTTTTCAGCCATGCAGATTGCTGAGGCTTCTGGGTCATCCGCAGCAGGCCCATTAACAGGACAAGCTCTGTTTAATAAATTAGACAATTTGTTTTTATTAAAAATGAGGTAGCACATTTGTTTGATAAACCTCCCGATTTTTATAAGTATACTGAAGCTGATGAGACAGTTGGGTTAATTTTGAAGCAGCAGCTTCCTCACCCAGATAATTGGCAGGACTTGATAAGGCTACTTTTGAATCAGGGGTGAAAAAGAAGACGATTTTCGTGGCAATACAGTCAATATTACACTTACAGGTGGGCAAAGACACGACAGAAAGCATAAAGACAATGAGCCAGCTCAGCACAGGTACTCAGCATCGACAACGACATCAGCAGGTACAGAGGGCAGATTCAAGAAAGATACAGAAAATCAGAGACAGTAAGGCACTTTAATGCTTCATTCATGAAGAGCAGCGCAGATCAAAGTCCGCAGTATTCAAAGGAAAAAAAAACCATTCTGACAGCATTTAAAAGCTTTTACTATCATTTATATTTGCAATAACTTCTCATCTGCTTTATCTATACAGGTGTAATAGATATTTTTTTCCTCAGATGACCTCATTCCTGAGATATTTTGTAGACATTTCTATATATTCCCTCTCGCGTTTTCTGAGGGGGGTTGGACTACGGATGTAAGATTTTTCTTTTTGGAGATATTCTCTGCTACTCTGATATTGTAAATTTCACAGACAGATTAATACAAAGGCAGTGGGATTTCTTCAACGAGGTGTTCTCTCTTGGTCTCTTGATGATGTGTGGCTTGAAGTTGCAGGATTCCTGTTCATCACATGACTCAATAAGTTTTCTAATGGCTCAGTATGTTATGAATGTTTCCAGTTATTCCATATGTTGTTCATAGTTCCTGTCTCTCATGTTTCCTCTGTGTTTAAAACTCTAGACAGTAAAGAAAAAGGATAGCTCCAGGATTTAGTTATTCACTACCCTGAGCTCAATTTGAACTGCCTCGTATGTTTTCTTCTTCTAAAGTGTTTAAAGTGTAATTCTTGAATGCTACCTTTAAACCATCTCCTTACTGTGCATTGTTGTTTTAAGAATTCAAGTGATTGCTCTTAGATGACATGCCTTTTCCACAAATATACAGCCTAAAGTAACGAAATCTTCATTGCTCATTACTAGTTGTATATGCATCACAATCAAAATTTCACAGTTTGTTCCATGAAATGCACACAGGCCCTATAGCTTTTCCCCCTCACCTAAATCAAGATTTCAAGAGAACACTCCTAGACCCCATTGCCCAATGGATTAATCATCTATTTTGGTATACTTTAGAGGAAACAGAAGCATCCTCCCAACCAAATACACAAAAAACAACCCAAAAACTCAACTCACAACTAGCTTAAAATCCTCACTGAAAGCAGTGATAAACCTAATAGAGAGAGCCCTCTCTGACTGCAGCTGGGCTAGAAGCTGCAGCCCAAAGATTGGTTAGTGGTTACCCCGGCCGTATTCTCTTGGGAGTCAAAGAGAACAACCTGGGTGTTAACAGAAAGAAGAAGAAGATAAATGAAATCAAGAGGCTGTGAAAGGAATGGCAAAGGCTGCTAAATGTAATAAAACAACTCAGACAACAGATAAGCGCCCTACAAATAGGGAAAATCTCAATAAGAACCCCAAGAACAAGAAATGCATGCACCCAAATGAAACCGCATAAAATAAAGGCCATGGGTACTCAAACCTAGCCCATATCCATTCAGGATAGTAAGGAATAGCATTCGGCTGTTACAGATGGAGCAGCCCAAAAAAAAGATACACCAATCTGTAATAAGGATGTCTAGACAGAGGCACTATCCTCTAGCGTCACGATCGACCAGGCATTTCATGATAAAGGGACATAGATTGTAGTAACCATATGTCCCCATACGAAGATCCAGGTAGATCTTCAACCTAAAAGTGTTTCGACAGATAATGACCCTAGGATAATAAAACTCCAAGAGGATCTAGCACAAGCTCAACGGACTATAGAAAAGCTCACAGAAGAGATTGTTCATCAAGAAAAAAATCAAAAGTTACAACAGCAAGTAAAGAACATCAATGCATCGGAGAGCGAGGCATTCAATAAATGTCGAAGGGCAGAGGAAAAAGTGAAAGGTAACAAATAGACTAAACATAGTAAGGAGTCAAATGGATATTCTTTGTTCTCTATATATAGATGTCCTAGCATGTAGGGCCCCTCCCAAAAATTGTACTTTGTTTTTATTAGAAAGCTATTTGTAATTAAAAATTAAAGTTGTTAAGGCAGGGAAGTCTATAGAATTAAGAACTGTTGATGATTTTATAAATTGTTGTAAACATTATGGAGTAAAAATTCAGCGATTACTCAGTGAATTTTATTTGCGCAATTTTATATTGGAGGAGGAAATGGAGAAAAGTCGCAGTCCTTTTGTGGGCGATGTCCAGTTTCAAGCATTTGTTTCATTTGTTGTTAACTAGTTAAAGTGGCTCAAGGCCCATGTCACTTTTTAGAGACAAGAAAACGGGTTAGACCTTTGGGTTAGGGGTGAACCGCAAAACCCATTACAACTGTGGAGTAAGCATAAAAGCCTAATGAAAAAGGAAGGTGTGATCCAAACATTGGGACCCATCCACAAAGAAATTATCCAGCAAGGGGTAGAAAATTTCTTGTCTATCAAAGACCATGCCATAGCAGCAACCAAACTCCGATGGAAGACTTCTAATCAGAATGTTTAAGACAAAGAGCTGTTCAATTACAAAAAGTTTAAGCTAGTTGTTGACTACCTGATTACATATAGTAACCTCATCTTGAGGGAAGGACCATATTGGTTAGGTTTTAGGTTTCGAAGCCCAATTATCTTATATCCTGTAGCAGGTATAAGGACATATATGAATTACCTAAAGGGCAAGCAGGATGCATTTTTGAAGCTTTAGCTACAAATCATGGTTTTAGACCACTTCATGAAAATCCCTCTCCAGCCTATTCTCTAACTGCTTTGCATGCAAATTACGTGGTTTTCATGAGGGCATGAAAAGGGATAAGCAGGGGGGTGTGTTGAGCGATGGAAAAGGTATGCATTTACCATTTATTTCTTTATCCTTTCCTTTGAATCATGACTCCTTTACATTCTAAAATGGTAATATGTTAAAGAATTATGGTAGAATTAAGGAGATTTGTGATTAATACAAAAATAATTGATTATTGTCTTTTTCTATACAGAAAATGAAGGAAATGGAAAACCACTATTCGGGAGGAAAAGACAAAGTAGAAGCAACTGTTGTCCCTTCCCCAGCAAGCCGTATCCAAACAAGGAGATCAAGATCGGAGCACATAGTCCAGGAGAAGAAAGGGAAACCTTGGCATCAAGGTAAGAATACAAAGAGATAAATTGGAAATCAAAGATAGAGTGAATCCCTCAGGATCCTTTAATCCTAAGGGATCGCTGCTCCAAAACTTATCTATACTCTTGATATATGTGCCTGGTCATTATAAAAAGGGACAACGCTTGTAGCCCGGGGGGCATGCATTATCATTTTCCAAAACTTAATGTTGTGCTGTTACTTTGATCATTGACTCTCGTTGGTTAAAACAGAGTGTGATTGCTTGTAAACTTTTTATACATGATTAATACATAAATCAGTTGACGTTCCATTCCTTCCTACTGAATTAGCCTAGTGGTGCTTCACTGGTGGCTAAGGGCCCGACCCTAGTGGATCCACTTGCTACCTGTACCATTATTTTACAGTTCCAGTCGTGTGATGGTTTGATTTAATTTTCATTGCTTTGAATCATATTGCTTTTTAATTTCTTGTTTCCTTACATTTTCCTGAAATCATTTCATGCATGAAATCATAATTGGATAGCGTTGCTATTTTCTTCCACCATAACGAAATTACTATTCGTTATGAATTAAATTGTTATGCTGTTCATTCTGGTTATAAATCTTCACTGTTCATTTCAGATTCTACCGTCCATTACAGATTGTTGTTCATTTATATTAAGTTAGTGTTGCTGTTCATTTCCATTTAGCATTGTTATTCATTTCTATTAAGTTAGCATTGTTGTTCATTCATACTAGATAGGTGTTATTTCTTTCTTGCAAGTAATTGGTTTTGCTTTCAAGTATTTTACAGTAAGTGTGTTTACTACGTTTTTGTTAGAAGCATTAGTGATCTATCAATTCCAGTTAATTGCTTTAGTGTGGAGTGTAAGATCAACAATTGTAAAGGACATTGGCTATCATTGTCTAAGTTCTTAGATTGTGGGTCTTGTTTATATTTGATTTCATTTATATCAGTTGACAGAGGAAAGAGTTATCACTACTACATCCTCGACTGATAAATTGTTGTAGTTTTCGAAGTGAATGATTTTAGTTTCAGAGCATTAAGTTTCTTTTGATTGCAATTATATTTTATTTCAAGCATCCGTTTACTCTTGTATTTAGCATTGTACTGCAAATTAGAAAACATTACTCTTGAAATAAATTACTGCCTCAGACTCAGTACACTCTTGATATAAAAATTTGTACCTGGATTGATATTTAATGTAGGATAAATAGGAGTTCAAAAGACACCTTTTATACCTTAACAGATGGTTTAAAGCATAACCTGTTGAGTTTGAATCAAATATGTGATCAAGGAAATGAAGTGATGTTTCAATCAAATGGATGTGTTGTTCGTGAAATTGATACAGGGGAGATTGTGATCAAAGGTACAAGAACTCCAAAAAACTTATACATAATCAAGGGAGGACAACAACAATGTTATCTAAGCAAAAATGATGAAAACTAGTTATGGCATAGAAGATTGGGACATCTAAGATTTTCTCAAATAATAAAGGCATGCAGATTCAACGTTGTCCATGATCTTTGAGATCTCAGCATCCCTAAAAATACAATATTCAAACCATGTCAATTCGGTAAGAAAAGTAGTGATCACTTCATTGAAAACGAAGGGTCAACTAGTAAGCCTCTTGAACTTGGTCATACTGATTTATGTGGACCATCAAGGAGAAAGTCACCTCGTGGAGAAGAATAATTTATTTTGTTCATTGATGATTTTTCCAGAATGTGTTGGATAGGTTTGCTAAAGCATAAATATGAAGCATTGAAATGTTCCAAGCCTGCAAATCTTTGGTTGAAAATGAATCAGATCGAAAAATCAAATGCCTCAGATATGATTGAGGAGGGGAATTTGCCTTGGATGAATTTTTGAGTTTTGTGAACAACATGGAATAAGAAGGCAATTCTCCACCACAAGGACTCCTGAAAAAAATGAAGTGGTAGAAAAAATGAATAGAACTGTTCAAAAAATGGCTCGAGCTATGCTAGATGAATCTAGAACCCCTGCAACCTTCTGGGGTGAAGCTGCATTCGTCACCGTAACTATTCTCAACCAAGAAAATGTTCTGGTAAATATCACTCAAACTCCTCATGAACTTTGGTATGGTAAGAATCCTACTATAAAATACTTTAAAGTTTTTGGAAGAAAACATTATATCAAAATGACTGATGAAAAACTTGGTAAGTTTGAGCCCAAAGCAGATGAAGTTATTCTTCTTGGTTACTCTTCCCAAAGTAAAGGATATAAATGTTATAATAGAAGACTTTGGAAAATTGTTGAAAGTATTGATGTTGTAGTTGATGAAGCATGGAGAAATCCAAAAGAAACAAAAACAAAAGATTATAAAAATTAAGAACATGGGGAGTAGTTTCCCACATCAAATCATGATGATATTGAAGAAGAAACCAATGAAGCACCAGAGTAAGAGATAATGGTAGAAGAAAAGACTTCGTCCAAGAATGTTTAGAAAAATCATCCAGAAACCCAAATTTTAGGAGAAAAAGAGGTAGGTGTACAGACAAGAAGAACTATTGCAGAAACCTCAAGCTATCTAGCATTACTATCCCCCACCGAACCTCAAAATGTAAATGAAGCATGCAAAGATGAATTTTGGGTCAAGGCCATGAATGAAGAACTTGAGAAAATTGAAAAGAATAATACTTGGGAATTAGTTCCTAGACCTCATGATAAAAATATTATAGGAACTAAATGGACATTCAAAAAAAAGCTAAACGAAAATGGAGAAGTCATTAGAAACAAGGACAGACTTGTTTGTAAAGGGTATGCTCAAAAAGAAGGTGTAGATTTTAAAGAAAGGTTTTCACCTGTTTCTAGATATGAAGCCATAAGGATGTTTCTTTCTCTTTCTAGCTTTCAAAAATTCAAAGTATACCAAATGGATGTAAAATCCGCTTTCTGTAATGGAGATTTAGAAGAAGTTTATATTGAACAACTAGAAGGATTCATTCTTGGAAATGATGCAAAACTTGTATGCTGACTCAAAAAGGATCTCTATGATCTGAAACAGGCTCCAAGGGCCTGGTATTACCATCTTGACAAATATCTACACCAACAAAGCTTTTCAAAAGGTTCAGCAGATAGCAATCTATATACAAAGATTGGCACTGATAAATGGATAATTATTGTTGTTTATGTTGATGATATCATTTTTGGTAGCAATGAAGAATCCATGAGTCAAAATTTTGCTTCAGTAATGCAGCAAGAATTTGAAATGTCCTTTCTCGGTGAACTTACCTATTTTCTTGGTCTACAAGTTCAACAAAATAAAGATGGTATTTTTCTTTCACAAACCAAATATCTCAAACAGATCTTGAAAAGGAATGCCATGGAAGATTCTAAACCTATATGTACCCTAATGGTAACAGGATGCAGTCTCAACTCAAATGATGAATCAACATCAGTACATCAACCAACTTACAGATCCATGATTGGCAGTCTGCTTTATCTAATAGGTGCCCGACCTAACATCATGCATGCAGTAGGAATAGTTGGAAGATTCCAAACAAATCCGAAGGAATCACACCTTTAGGTAGTCAAAAGAATTTTCAAATATCTTCAAGGAACACAAAAATTTGGCTTATGGTATCCTAGAGATACAAATCTCACTCTTCATGCATATACAGATGCAGATTGGGTAGGAAGTGTTGATGATAGAAAAATCACTAGTGGTGGTGCATTCTATATGGGTTCCAGGTTAGTGTCTTGGTCCACCAAGAAACAAAGTTCAATTTTGCTATCTACAGTTGAAGCAAAATATGTGGCTGTTGCATCTTGCTGCACACAACTACTTTGGATGATGCAAAACTTGCAAGGAATTTAGATCGCATGTACTCCAACCATTTCCATTATATGTGATAATACAACTGTGATCAATATTACAAAGAATCTAGTCATGCAATCCAAGACCAAGAACATACCCATCAAATATCATTTTCTATGTGAACAAGTGCTTCAACAAAAGGTAAAATTGGAGTATCTTCCCTCCAAAGAATAAGTTTTTGATATATTCACTAAACCACTACCCAGAGAGACATTTGAATATCTCAAACAAAAGCTAGGAGTAGTTGCTGCATCATCCTTTTGTTAAATCCTACTTTAACGAGAGATTTTTTGACATAAATCACATGATATTTCATTTGTTGATGTGTTTCAAACCAACGAGTGTGGTTCATAATCAGGACAAGTTGAAGAATCATATCAAGCTATGCATGTTAAATAGTCAGAGTAGAACCTCCAATGGTTATAATTCTTGACCAGGCAACGGCCATATTGACCAACGGCTAAATTTGACTTTTTCAGAAAAAGGTTATTATACGCATGTGTCATGAAGTATAGTTGCATACACACACAAGTTTCTATGGGTAAAGGAGCGTATATGTGTTTCAGACAAGAACAATAGTGGGGTAGGATTTGCTATGGGAGCTCTGACTGATATTGATGATTAATGTCTATATGCTCTATTCATTAATTTTATCTAACTGGCAAAGATGCCTTGATCATTGACCTGTTAACAATGCACAAGTAAGGTTCAAGGGCAGCATTAGCCTTCATGTACATTCAGCATTGTTGGCATTATGGTTGCTGAGTCCAACTATGCCTTCAGATATTTATACAATTTGTTACTCAAGTCATGTAAAAGTCTAGGAAGTGATACGTCTTCTCATACATTTGATTGAGTCCTCTTGGATAAATGATGTAATTTGTATCCCCACTTTACATGGGATGGATGATGTAATATTTCTTGTTACTGACGTGGATAAACATTTGGTATATCCCCACTCGGTTGGGAGATGGATGAATGTATGAGTCATTGATGATACGAAGGTCATCCTCACATAGTTGAGTTATAGAGTCATCTTATTCTTTTTGAAAATATTTTTTTTGCAGGCTCTGCTTGTACTCAAGAAGAGCATGGACGGTTTCAGTGCTTCTCAACATGTACAAAAGGGAAGCTCAATCAAAGAATTTAGCATGTACTCAGGGGGACCATTACCAACATAGTGTATGTCAAAGGGAGAAATTATCTTTGTCCATCCTTTGCCCTTGATGTCAAAGGGGGAGAGTGACTTGGTGTTGTTGTTGTCATCAAGTCTAAAGGGGGTGATTGTTGACATTATGATACAAGTGTTGTCCTTGATGGAAATGCACTCAATAAAAGATCACAGTGTAGCATGTCCACAACAAAGTATTACAGATCAAACTATAAACAATGAAGAAAGAGAGGTATACACAGGTTCACTGAACACAAGTAGCGTATACATACACATGCACTTTCACAAAAGGAAAAGCACCTATATGTTGGAAAACTAAGTTTTTGGTCCGAGGTATTTGGTCTGCAATATTTTGATCCATGGTATTGGTCCAAGGTATTTGGTCTGAGCTATTGACCCTAGGATTTTGGTCCAACGTACTAGCCCTAAGTGGTTTTGATCCATGGTATTGAGAAAGGCCTAAAAGTATATAAGGAGGAGAAGATGATTAGGCCAAGGTGTGCAAGTATCGAATATCTGATGAAGTGTGAGATCTAGTATGCAAGTTATTGGTTTATGATGCTTTGCTTGATCTGAACCAACGATGAACCTTAGTGGTTGATGAGGGATAAGATCTAATGATGGATCGAGATCTTAAGGCTTGAAATGAATTATCATTATATGGTTTGATCATGTATAGTCTAGATCTGAATACTGATGCATTTGTTATTCTGTAAATATTGTGATCTGGGTATAACTGAAGTCTGTAATAGCTGCAAAATTATGAATTAATATTTACAGATGTGTATGTTGGTTGGCTTTGATAAAAATGCGTATACACCCAGGTTCAACACATGGAAGTAACGTATACCTTATAAAGTATGTTTTAGTTGTTCCTATTTGTTGTTGTATAGTTTTGGGTTGTGCTTTGGGTTCTGGTGACTGTATTTCGTGATAGTGTTTTGAATGTTCAGATTCAGGTTATGATGATTGAGTATCAGTGATTTGTTGATGCAGATGTACTTGATGATTGTATTGTAGTTATGATGTTGCTGATGTGTCCAATATGGAAATTGAATGAAACATGGCCTTCAGATTGTGGTGTTGTGTTCCAAGAGTATCTAGTCTAAAAATTCATGAAATGTGGTCCATGGTAGAAGAGTGGAGTTTTCTGTAGGCTGGCACCTACATACTAGTAAACATATTAGCTAGTACAAGAGCTATGGGGTTGTATCTCCCTGCCAGTAGTAGCGGAAGAACGAGAGAAGGTTGTAGCCTTCTGCAGGTGGGTGCATACGTACTGATATGAGTCTGCACCAGTACAAGATTGTACGTAGATTTTCTTATTATTAAAATAAGACAGAGACAACAACAGCAAGTTGTTTTTACCCACATTGGGTTTCCACCTTATATCTTGGTGTTTATGTGTGTTACTTATGTGTGATGCTTTATTCTTCTTTTATTGCACTGTCTAATAAATCTTTGATATACTGGTTAAAGTTCAATACATGATAAATTATCTAAATCAAAAGTTCTCTGCATATACGTTGGTTTCTTTAAGTAAAGGCATGTGTACATGCTACTTCACTTAGCTAAAGTAGCGTATACAAATCTATTTGGGAAATTAAATTATTGATCTGATAATACTGATTCAGCCCCCTCTCAGTATTATTTCAACATTTTATAGTTATAAAATTGTTTTCAATGCATGATAGATGAGGTTTTATAAACTAAGGATGGGTTAACAGTCTCAGTCACCTTCAACTAGTTAATTTGAACTCACTCCTTCAGTCATGCAATGTTGAAAAGTCAAATTATGAAGGGTGATGATTTCAAGGAATAAGGACAGTAGTTAAAAGAAGAATTTTTTACAAAGGCCAAGTCACCACAACATTCCAAGCTATCCATCCACTTCATATTCACTATCTATCCATCATTCTTCCATCCCATTTCATAATTTCAAGAACAAATCCTATCTCACCCTGAAAATTTCTTGGAAAAACAAATAGAGCATCCTCTATATTTTCACAAACCTACATCATTTCTCATCACTACCATATAGTTAGAGGACTCTAAAGGAAGAAGGAATGACTACTAAAGGGAGGTAGAATGTTGCTACAAGAAGAAAGAAAGAAAAAAGTGTGGTAAAACCCAAAATGAAAGTGCCTAAGAGAGACCTAATCAAAACAGAGAACTCCAAGGCCATTAGGTAACCATCTAGGCTACAAGAGAGAAGAAGAAGGCAACAAAAGGAAATGAGGCATCCACCATCAAAACATAACTCAAAGTGTAGTGATGAAAAGAGACTTTCCAACAGGTCTCTAATCTCTTTTTAGCTCTTGTCCAAGGCCTCAAAATGGCAGAAAGGCATGGGAGTCAAGTTGAGACCATGTCCTAGGCTCAGACTATCATTTATGCTCAAAAAAGGTTTTCAGTAGTTTTAACAGGATTTCCTGTAGATTTCCCGTAGTTTTAACAAGAATTATACAACATATCCTAGTTGCATTTTGAAGGTTTTATAGGTGTCCAAATGGTGGAACAAGGTAGTAGAAGGTTGACAACGATGTGGAAGACCTTTCCAAACTAAAAAATATTGAAGAACCCATCTTCAATAAGGGGAAGAAAGCAAGTTAATGGTCTCAAGAAAAGATGATTTTCTATGCAGAAATAGATTTTTTGGCTTGTCCTTACAGATCTTACAAACAAGATTCTCAGGAGAAAGGACTGAGGGGTGCACAAGAAGGAGGCCACTAGGCCCATGAATGAGGCACAATAAGGTCACTAAGTTGCTCAAGGGATGAGCAACACTTTTAGTAGGGGGTATGACGGGCCTCTAAATTAGACATAAATTAAGGCCCATGCCACTAAATTAAACATAAATTAAGGCCTATGGCCATCATTCAACACATTAAACCTCTCTTTTTGCATTAGATAATGTGTTTTTAACTTTAATATATTCATTAGGAAGGTTTATGAATAATTTCATATTTCTGCCTAATATTATTTATTTTTGTGGAATATTATCAGAATATTGGGCAGATTATGCAGATTTGGAGGAGGAGATAATTTAGGGACTTGCTCCCTACTATAGGAGGTTCATTTTTAAATAATAAATAAACAATATATTATGGGATTATGAAACAAATTCTGGAACTCCAATGGTTGAGAAAATCTAGGAATGTCCTCCCTGCCATTTAATGCAGATTCCTAGTATTGGGAACCAGGTCCACTAATCAAGGTATTTTGGTGGGGAAAGCTTCCTCCTTTCATGGGGAATGACTCCTAATCATTTTTTATAAGTACCAAGTTGCATTTTCCTCTATGGATATATTTCTATTAGTGTTCTTTTGGAGAGAACTCATATTTCTGCAACTCCATTTTATTTTCTCGTAGGGATGTAATTGTATTGATGAAAATAATGAAGATTGATCTCATGTTTAGCTTCAAAATATTGTTCTCCTCCATAGGTATCTGAGTTTCCTTGGGATTGGCCATTAGAGGAGGCTTAGATCCCTTTTGTATCATTTTCTTTCCTTATTTTCACTTCTTATTCACATACATCTCTTGTTTTTATTTCTTTCTATTTCTGCATTTAGTATTAATGATTTCTTGTTGTAGGATTGGGTTAAATGGTTGATGTAAGTTATTTTGAAGAATAACAGGCATCATTTCATCCTTGGAAAATCTATGGAAGGTCATAGTAACCATTGAGCTAGTGGGATTAGATTTTTTATTCCCAAATCTAGATTTCTAGAACTCCTTTGTGGCAAAGAACAATAAATTTCTGATATTTTTTAGAGCATTCTAACAAGCTTCAATCCAGTTGGTTCCAATTGAATTAGATAAAAAAAAACATACTAGTTCATAAAAAAAATTACCCCATTGCTTTTCCACTTGATTAGGTTAGGCATTGTATAGATTTACTAGCTCACTAGCTCTCGAATTTCTAGAATTTTGACTAGTAATTTTCTGTTATTTTTTACCATGTGTTCACAGAGGTGTTTTTGAGTGATTCCACTTGGAATGGGAACCTACGACATCCTAGTCAATAAAATAATTAGTCCCATATAACTTGGATTTGATTTTCTTGGTCCATCGATGAATTATAATTTCGTACAGTAAATTTGTAACATCCTGTAGTAAAGCAGGGGATCTTGTAGGAGAGCTAGTACATCCTGTAGGAAATCCTGTAGTGGCCTGTTTTGAGCCTGAATTGAGAAAAATAATGGTTGAAGCTGGGATTAGAACCCTACTTTACCTCCAAGCCATCAAAATCATTGTACCGCTCTTCCTCCACACCTATCTCCCTTTCCAAAGATCAAGGAAGGTTTATCATTTGCATTTATAAAGAAAAATGTTTAAAAAAAATGATTTCTTTTATATTTACACATGCACATAGTAGTTAGTACTCTCTAGATCAGATTTCATGCTTAGATTAGTTAAAACATCACATGTGACAAATAGGGTGAAAATAGGGTTCTTTTGCAA